>MU004377.1:0-139475 GCA_010405375.1 Lophiostoma macrostomum CBS 122681 | reverse complement strand
TCGCGTCTTATTAGATAGCGCTAAGCGTAAGCTATATACAAGCTTCTTTTAATATAGGTAGTTTATTATATTGTTAAGATATTACATTATACTATAGGTAATAGTACATTTTGGTGGGGTCTTGGTAGAGTGTCCGACTCGCTTGCCTGTCCGACTCGCTATGCAAGTACGTTATAAAAATACTTAGTTATAATATTTATAGTTAAGATACCTAGGTTACTTCTTTCTTATAAATTATAGGCTAATACTAGAGCTCTAAATTTTTAAAAAACTATATTAAACCTAAAATTTTAATATATATAATAATAGCCCTTAGTAAAATATATAAAGAGGCTATTATTATAAGCTAGTATTAGTAGGCTAAAAGAGTAGGTATAAGGCAAGCTAAAGTAGCTTATTCTTTCTTATCTAGAACCTTTATACTCTTAGCCCTTATCTAATATACTTTTAAAATAGCTTCTAATACAATACTATACTATAAAAAATATTATATTGCGTTTTTACCTATATATATAGGGGATAGAAATACCCTATAGAATATAGGGATTTGGAGCCATAGTGTCGTGCGTTGACTCCAGGCAAAAATCTATGATAGAGTCAAGAGGCTTCAACGGGCTTTGCTTTGCACGAGTAGAGTGACTTTGTAGGACATTGTAATGGGAGCAATGGCTTGTGACCAAAAAGACAAAGTGTGGGTCTATATGATGTTTCCGTTGGCTTCTGTTACAAGGGTTACCTCGATGCTGTCAAGCATGGTGGACAGAAAGAACGTATTGCAGTATCGAGAATATGTACCTTGATTTTCACTTGAGCAAGCAGTCGAGTCACATGATACCCAAATCTATCTGTGTAGAGCATCAAACATTGTGCAAATATAATGTTTGTAAGTGGATGCATTGTTGGGTGTTCACAATGCCTTTGTGTGGCTGGCGAACAAAGGGATGCTCGTGTCGAGGGAAGCATTGTGCACACTCCAAATATATATAGGCGCCCGGGACCTAGGCGTAACCTACAAACCCAAAGATAAACGCAATCCACCTCAACGAGTCCTTTTACAACACAAACCCTGAACACTCACCGACCCGCACATCAACATGCCGAACCGAGCTCGCAGTGTTACCATATCCAACTCCCAAGATGTCTGCCGGACAGCATCACCCCAGATTCACCGATCCGCTAGTTTTTCCCACCTAAAATCCACCCTTGAGCCCGAAGAGAAGAGGGTTACACCGGGATATGGCTCACTCGAAAGCACCTTCTTCAACAAGCTTCATTACGATGCGCGCTGTGTCGTATACTCACACATGCTTCCCATACTCAACGAGGAGGCTGCATGGAAGGGCTTCGCATTGTCTTGCCGTCAGGCCTATGCCGAGTTATCCGAGTTCGCTCCGATTGAAGTGAAGAAGTTTATTGATCGGTGTCTACGAGATTCTGAATCAGAGCTTGGATATCAGCCTAAGTTGTTCAATGAGATTGATCTCTCAGGAGGCTTTGCAGCTCTGCGGCGAATTACGGTCGAGATTGAAGCCAATTTCGTCAATTTACGCCAAGGAATTGCAGCGCCAATCTTCAATTTTGCGGACACGGAGGTACACATGAGACATCCCGGATACAAATTTTTCGACGGGGCCCTCGCTAGGGTCTTGCATCCTTTAGTCTCGAAACATTTTTCCAAGGTTACGTTTCTCATGCGAACGAATGACTCGAAGGATCGCCCATTCTCCTCTTTCGTTAAGGAAATGGAGGACAAGAAAATGGAGGCCATGCGTGCATGTGTAGTGTGGAAGAAAATGGTTGACGCCGGCGAGTTGTTTCAGATGCTTTGTCATATTCAGGTCAACAACGACAAGGAGTACGAAGCTGGCAGTCCTGGTTCCTTTCTGTGGCCCAGGTACAAGGGCGCAATTAACACCTCTTGCTTTGCTGTGACATACGACCCTGGATACGACAAGGCTGGATACGACCTAGGAATTACGCATCCAAGCATTCCCTGGTATGGTAGCGCGAAGGTTTTCGCTAGCGAGGCGTTGTATGAAGAGTGGGCACGCCGTTTGGCTTCAACCACAGACAATTATTACTTGAAGGATCCGTTGCCTCGGTTCTACTATCTCGGCCTACCTCACAATGCTCATGAAATAGGATTTCAAAGCGACTTGGGATGGGACTTCATCAAAGATAACGGGCTAGCACAGATGTGGGGCGCGTCTGAGAAAGCATATTTCGGGACGGGGCCTCGTTGCAGGAACAGAGGAACAATCTGTGCCGGAATCGGGGAACGAACCATTTTCCTTCCGGTCGACGCACAAATTCTTCTAGACCTTTCGAGGGCGGAGGAGCGTAAGAGGCACTCGGAGGATATCAATGGTATCTTTGACCGCCTTCCATATCTCATGAAAGATTATATATTCAAACGCTACGCCTTCACAAGTCTCTGGTTATAGATCAGGCGCTAATGGCGGTAGTGAGCTAAGTGTAACAGTATCATAACCATACGCTTGACCCAGAATAGCCACAGCGCCATCTAATATATCAAATTTCCTTATGTGAAGTGCCAGAATGCAAGTGCGTGTAGGATTGATTGGTGAGCATCGCTAAAATCAAATCATGACACGATTCTAGAGCGAAACTTTTGCATTGACGACATCAGGACACCAAAAGCGTACGTATCGAGACATCGTTCCGCGTGACATACGTCGTTAAACAGAAACTAAAAACCCATTCTCGAAAATTATCAGCAACGGAGACATACGTCTGAAGAAATATATGAATTGGATACTACAGCCGGTAACGCTTCATGCTCGAATGTGAGCCTACTACAAGGGTATCAAAACCGCGACCCGATGACAGTTCTACATACCTATCCTGCACGAAGCCGGAAGAGGGTAGTGTATCAAGTGAGAACCAAGTCATAGCCGACTTGAAGATGTTGATCGTGAGAAACAATAGAAAGTGGACACATGTCTCTAGCGCTAGCAATGTGAAACTGTGTGTATCTAGTCACCATTCAAAGGGCGTGGGCGCAGGTACAGGTATTGAGTCAACCTACGCAGGTCTTAGCAGCGTCAGTTTCTTCTTTTCGTCTTTGTATGCCTTGGCGCCATCCTTGTGGAAGAGCTAAGGAAGAGGGTGCATGATATCCATTCGCGAGATGGTGATGGCACCACCCCATTTGCTGTTGAGAGGTATTCGGGTCACTAAGGGCTGCAACGTTATAAGAATTAAGTCCCCGCAACCTCGTATATATCGACCTCGTGTAATACCATATTTCTTGGGCCAACGATGAAATCAGCGCCGTAGATAATAGCATGTCACTAAATACATATGTTTGGAACATTATAGTTCCTATTCCCGTACAAAGTCAGGGTGAGATCCACAGATCGCGTTATAACATGTTCTAAATTGATTACGTACGTACACAAAACGATAATGCTTTTGTATATAAGCCCAACGATGACATGTTCTTTGGGACGCGAGACGTTAGTCGCAAAGTGTCGTATCATTTGCTCGATCCAGCTTCTTGTTAATAGTTGATGGTAGCTTTATATCTGAACATCTTCGCTACTGCACGTAATACTTCACTTCATGGCCTTCTTCTACGCTCCTGCGCTTCCTTGAAATGCAACGACAATATACCTTTCAAAAAAAAGACCGATGTATTAAATACTATTGCCCTTGAGCCTTCATCCTACTAAAAGTGCACATATTACGAAGAAATCTATATCACGAACCGATGACACTTGTTCGTATATACACGTATCGGAGCTGTGAAAAGGTACTATTGAACGCCAGATCGAGGATCCTGGTAGATCAATGTATGTTAACAGTGTAAAATGACAAGACATGATGGTACGGTATGCATTGTTCCAGCATATCGTGGCTAACTAGGGTAGCTGACAAGGGGCTTGCTTGACCTCCACTCCGGGTATCAACGTACCTCACAGGAAGTCGTGCATCATCTACTTCTTGGCCTTAGTGCTGCTCTGCTTCGATCCCTTTGTGTACCAACCATCCTCCTTGTCTTTCTTGTCCTGATCCTTTTTCTTCTCCCTAGCTTTCCGTTCCCTCGCCTCTGCCATCTTACGATTAGCTTTGCAAGTCAGGCATTCTTCATCTTTAGCGAAAAACTTCTCAGGGTGTACTGGACAGTACATTTGATGATGCTTGCATCGCCTGGATTCTTTTTCAAGGTCGCAATCGCCAACTGCATAGCCAGCAATGGCGCGCTTCTCTCCAGGACAATGATGCCTTACTTTATTAGTCCAGGTGTTCGGCATGATGAAGAATACGTGACGACTGTGCTGATCAGGGTATGTCAAGCAAATGTAGAGAGCTCTCAATGGCTGTTGGAGACTGTGTGCTGGAAGTTGTACTGAAGAAGACAATACCCCGGGACTTGGAGGGGTTTTTAAACTTGCTCCCAGTGATGGCTGTATGCACACAATGCACGAATGGGAAATGGATTGTAAAGACGATGCCACTTACATTGACATTTCACAATTCATTCGTACTTGAGTGATGATAGCATTTACACCAAGAATGTCGCATAACATGTCTGTGTTGTGTGTTTTCATTCTAGCTTTCAAATTATTGTTAAAGTTCAATGACCGACCTTGACATTGATAGTCAATCCATACGGGAATGCGACGACTTCGTCACACGCAACAGATGCTATGTGAAATGAACTAGATAAAGCGTCGGATCAAAAGTCTATGGACATAACAAGGTGAACGCTAGTGGCTGATTGTTTGCTTTCACGCGTTGTGTAACGATCTTTCCCTTTCACTTTGTATTCTCGAGGTCATTGTTCACTCACTTGGCCCCTGCTTATTATGTCTTCACCCAATACAAAAGCCTTCTCATTCTCAACACAACTTCTCCCAAATAAAATCAACATGTCCACAAACAACCTTCTTCCAAATCGCGCACCCACACCCGAGCCGCAAATAGACGCAGGGCACTCACCTCGCACTATTCGCGAACTCGAGCTCGCAACCGAAGTTGCAGAGCAAGCAGACGCAGGCGAAGACACCATGGCTTCTGGAAACAACACCAAGAATTCCACGGCCTCTACAATCAAATACGAGCAAGAGCCCTTTACGACCTTCGCCCCCAAGGTCCACCAGCTTTGCACAGAGCTCTTCCCAACACGCTCACCATCAAATTTCCAGATCGAGCGCATGACGGGCGGCAGCTTCAATCGCATTGTCGGGATCAGCATCGCTCCTCCCCATGAGAAGAAGTTCTCACTCGCTTGGTTCCGCAACAACTTCTACTCTCTCTTTGGCAGGCATACTACCAAAGAAGCTGAGAAGTACATCCTGCGCGTTCCGCGCGATGACGAGCGTCAAGCGGAGCCACTGGCTTATGATGCTGCCATTCTACAATTTGCAGGTGCAAACTTGAGCCTGCCGATTCCGAAACTCATTTCGATCGACGGCACTAATGCAAATGGAATTGGAAGGCAGTACATGCTCCTCGAGCGCCTTCCAGGCCAGCCTCTTCCAAAACTGTGGCACGACTTCACCATCGCGCAGGCATCATCGATGACGCGAGATGTCACTTCCATCAGCCAGGCCTTCCATGCCATCACTAGCCCCAGCGCTGGAGTTGTCCATCCTTTCCCTACATCACATCCTTCATTCAAATCCTCGGAGTCCATCAAGTTAGACCAGTTCTTTCTCGGTAGTCCTGCTGAGGAGCGCAAATTGACTCCTGCCGTCCCGCAGACGACGCTTGAATATCTACTGGAGCGATGCGACCTCTGGGCCGAACGTGACCAGCGCAAACTCAATATCGTTATGCCGCACTGGAAACAAGTCAAGCGGATATTCACAGCTCTCCACGCTCGCGGGTTTTTGCCCGACACGGATCCATTCCACCTGTACCACGCTGATCTTGCGGCTCGCAACTTGCTGGGCTGCATCGACTCGGATGACAACTTAAATATCACTGGCATTCTGGACTTCGACTCCGACTATGTCTATTTCGTCCCGAGTTTTGTCGCATTCAAGCCACCATGCTGGCTTTGGATCGAAGGCGAGGATTACGAAGAGGATGAAGAGCATGCGCATGACGAACTGCACATCGAGAAGAATCGGCAGGTCAAGAAGTGCTGGGAGGAGGAGGCTGGAGAGGAATGGCTGAAGTATGCCTACTCGCCGGAGTGCTTAATTGCGCGTCGCTTGTGGGCTGCACTCATGCAGGGGATGTTCGACAGCGAGGTTGGAAAGGATTTGGAGAGCTGTGCGGCCGAGTGGGCAGAGATGCACCCGGAAGACGGCGTCCATGACCCGTGGGATTATTCAGACTCTGACATTGAGGACACGGATGAATCGGATTCTGACGATGAATCGGATTCAGATGACGATGAGTCTGATGGTGATAGCGAAGATGGAGAGAACCAAGACGAGGAAATTGATGAGGAGCCAAACGATGCGAAACATTCCATCCCATCAAATTCGGCTGAGCCGGACGAGGTCATGGCTGATGCTCCTCCTTCTTAAATCACGTCAGGTGAATAGGAGCGCAGCGGAGTAAGGAGTAGAACGCGTAGGGAAAATACCTAAGATCATGTTGAACCCCCGAAAAAGCATCTGGACAGAGTGAGGATCTTACTACATGAAATTGAATATATAATATCATGACATATTTTGAACAACAACGTAAGTGTATCTGTGAAACAACATTATCTACTAGTATTCCAAATCTGATTTGAATTCACCTTGAACCGATCCGCCTAAGACACGCCTTGCTCGACAACGTTCACCAGCATACCCTCCATGCCATCCCTTTACCACTTCCTCAACCGTCCCACAATCCACAACCTCGACAACGCATCCGAGTACTACACACTACCCACCCTCAAGAGCTATGCAACAGGATGAGGTAATAGGGAACTCGTTCAAGGTCTCCGAGTATCCTGAACTCTCACAAAAATTCCGGCTTCTAAGAGCCACGCATCGCTCGGCCCTTTCCTAGAGATCACCTTTAGCAACAGAAAGAGTGGTGAATGGGGGAGCGAGTAGATCAAGTATGAGGGTTCAGTGAAAGAAACGTCCTCTAATGAGCCGCGAGGCTATCGAAAGACGCCTGGGGCACGAGCGGTGGATATACGCGATATGATTTGCACGTCGACGACGGGTTCGAGGGTACATGGTGTCTTGTCGTGAGGTACTCGTGAGGAGTATAGAGCGGGCACGTAGAGAAATAGAGGGCGATGAACCGTGTTTCGACATGTATCATTTGACAAGTACCAAGCACTGCGTCAAGCCAGATCAAAAAAACTCACGCTACCTGTACCCCCTTCCCCACAACCTCCGCGACCCGCCCCTCTTTCCCCTTCGACTCTGCATCTCTCTTCCACCTCTCCGCCCGCCCGTAGCTATCTGCATACCCATTCAGCACAGCCTGCTCGACCGTAATGCCCTCATACTTCTTCCCCGCCCCCTCACACCCGGGCAAGCACTCCACCACAAACTCCGGATTCCCCGAGTAGAACACGGGGATACTATACCGCTCCTGTCCCGACACATTAATCACGCGATGCAGATTCGAAATATACCGATCGTTACTCCACTTCATCATCAGATTGCCCAAGTTAACGACGAACGCGCCGGGCGTAGGCGTCACGTCGAGCCAGTCGCTCGTCGCATGGTCGTAGACCTGTAGGCCCGCGACGCGGTCTTGCAGCAGCAGCGTTATGGTGCCGAAGTCGGTGTGTGCGCCGATGCCGCGCGTCAGCTTTTGCGGGCTGTCGGGGGGCTGGGTCGGGTAGTGCAGGAGGCGCATTGTGGCGACGGCGCCGTGCGTGAAGCCGTTGGTGTCGAACCAGGACTCCTCGAGGTCGAGGGTGAGGGCGAGGACTTTGAGGATGTCCTGTGCTAGCGCGCAGACTTTGGTGTAGTATTCTAGGGCGGTGGTCTTGAAGTCTTCAACGTCGGATGCGGTGAGGGAAGAGCATGGCGCGGGCCACATGTTGGGTCCGGAGTTGAGCTTTTTATTTATGAAGTATGGGTGTGTCTTGGGGATCTCGTCGCCGATGTAGAAGCCCTCTTTGAGTTCGGGGAGGGTCCCTTCTTCAAGAATCTGGGATTTGAGGAGCTCGTAGCCGCGGTTCCATGTGTTTGAAGTGTCTGGTGCACAGAGGGAAGTGTTAGAAAGAGTACAGTGACATATTGAGGTGAAGACGAGGACAAGGGAGAAGAGAACGCTGTCTACCTTTATTGATCTTCATCTTCTCTTCCAGCGGCAGGTCGAAGAACTTCTTGTTCCACTCCATGATCTTGTTCTGCAGTTCCAAAGGCACTGGGTGCCCAGTGATCTGGAAGAAACCATTGTGAAGGCAGCAGTCGCGGACATTCTCTACCAGTTTCTGCTTCGCTATAGGGTCATCGCTGTAGAATGCTATTCTCTGTCAATTGAGAAGAGAGGACTCGTTGATGCTTTCGCATACCTGAGAAGTCGAGAATTGGAGGCGCTTGGCCTGTTCCTGTGCTCGGCATGTTGAGCAATAGCGGGGTGTCTTATCTGCTTATCGATAAGAGTAGCGTTGCGGATAAGTGAGCTTAGCTAGTCTGGTGAAAGGAGTCGAAGGGTGGATTAAACAAGGGCTTGTTATATCTCTTTGTGCCTCTTGGAGTGATTCATTTTAGAATCAGATGCCTGACGGGCCTTCTTCGATTCACCAGTGAAACGTGGCGGGAAGTGTTGCGGCAGCACAGACCTGAGCGCCATCTACCCCACCTTCGGTTATCTTCCACAACGGATCTCGGCGCTCTCCTTTCGGTGGGCTACAATGGGAGGTTTCTGATTTTGGATCCCTGAAAGGCTTTTGCTGTTGAGGATCTGCAATTCTATCATGCTCCGATCCCGTTTCTATTTCGCGGGCCTTCCCAGACCCCCCATTTGACGCCACCTATGCAGCTATAAGTCAACCTGCAATAGGTCATCCCGCCAAAGGTAACAAGCTTAGATGTACGAGATAGATCACATCGCCAAGCTCGGATGAGTACGTTGAGGAAACATATCTGTTTTCCAGCATCGGGCCTTTTATGGCTGTATAGCGGTCCTTCCTGCAGGTACCACGTTATCAACATCTAGGCTTTCCGAAGGTGGGGGTCTGGTGGCGGCTGAGCCCTCTGTCATCCAAAGTACATGTTGAGAACGTGTGGAACAACTCTATGCATGAATACTGTATGACCGGAACCATGACAGGGATGCTCACCATATCTAGCGTTCATTGACGCGCAACGACTTAATACAAAGGGTGCGTTAGCTGTTGGGTTAGTATGACATGGAGCTCGAAGCACCTAGCCTTAAGTAGTAGTTGTCTATCTTTTCCAACAACAATATGTGATTGTTATACTCGGATTGCGCAGTGCTCTATGCAGATAGTGTGGGTGATGCCGGAGGTTGGCTTCCAAAGGGCGAGCAGGGACTATCATCTAGAAGCCCATACATACTCACTATGCGCATGTAAACGAACAGAACGTAGAAATATTTGTAGGCTCTACCAAGATCTGATAGATATTAACACAGTCATTCCTCAACTCAACCGAAGCATCAAAAACAACCAACCTTTTCGACCATTCGTCAAATAAAATCTTAGTAGATCCGACCCAAAAAGGGTCCTGGCGCATATAGAAGCACAATAACCACTCAAAGCACTGTTTCCAACTTGATCACAGCCAAGGCTGAAGTACGAGCAATCCACATCACATCGTATCCGCAAGAACCTGCTCTACCAACCTTCTCACCTCACTCGAACTCTTCATCCTCACCTTCTCACTCTCCCACAACGTGCCCCTCACCGCATTCTCCCAAATCCACCCATCGCACAGAATCAAATCATCCTCGTCCCCATAATAGCTCTTCGGCACATTGACTTCCCAAATCCTCACGGCGTCCTCGTCCGTCCAATCGCGGGTACCCCGTGGCGTGCCATGATTTGCCGAAACATCGACAAGCACCAGATCAAGCGGTGCAAGCCGCTCTGCCCCAAAATCGGAAAACGCATCGAAGATGTCGTCAACGCTCTCGGACGTCATCTTCGGACTCCGCAGAAACATGAGTGTTTCCAAGGATGCGATGTTCGAGGCGAAGGATAGCATGTTCGGCGTCTCGCCCTGCATCGTCACGGCCCACCGCTTCAGATTCGGGGGCGGCGTTTGCGAGAAGTAATCCAGGGTGTCGAATGAGCAGACGAGTTCTTCAAGACTAGTCATGGAGGCGAAGAGGTTGTGCGCCGGGATGTGAGAGACCAGGGCCTCGACCTCGGAGTACGGCGCGTATATGGGCTGGAGATCCATGACCAGGCGTACGAGGGTAGGGCCGATGACGCTGAAGAAAGATGTTACGTGCGAGAGGCGGGCCATGGGCGCTGGGTCGCATTGTGGGGTTCTTTGGGGCGAGAGGAAGACGGATGTCATGTGTTGATTGGAGTGCGCGTTCTTGAATAGCTCGTCGTTACGCCTAGCTTGTCCATAGGGGAGGGCGCAAGGGTGAGATGGGGGAATTGGTAGGCCGAGGGTTCTTCGGAAGTGGGTGAAGCGTGTTACGGTGTCCAGGTAGATGCAGTGGGTATATAAGTAGCGGGAGGCAGACAGGTAGGTGGCTCGGGAGACGAGTGTTAGGGCGCGCAGTGTTTTGGTGATCGGGTCAGAGGGTGGGTATGCAACGTGGAGAGTTCCGTTACGGGTGCCGACAAGCTGGTCGAGGATCATTAGAAATATTTCCATTGGTAGATTTGGGGATCCATTTTGAGCCTGCGAGGGGTGATGAAGAAAGTCCATATCGAGATCCCTGTTTGGTGTTGTCGCGATGTCGAGGACAAAGGTGGAGGTCAGGATCGAGAAACGAGAGACCTGATGACGTAATATACCCTGGGTAGCCTATCACGAGTTTTATCCTGCTGCCGCAATTTTGCTCCGAGATTTCGAGGTAGTAGTGGAATTCTGGCAAATTGGCAAGGCAGTTTGTGGGGGACGAACAGTGGTTGTGTCAACCTGTTGGGCCGGGTGTGTACCAATATATTGACGGCGGTGAGAGGTCGCTAATAGAGACAGTGGTATGTGTGAAGGTGGATGACTCAGGCCAAGAATCACCTTGCAATTCGTACTGCTGAGTATGCAGATACTTCTCTGTGCACCTGAACCTTGTTCAATCGTGGCAATTTCCCTTGTAACCTTGAAATGGTAGTACCCTCGAGTTTGCTGGCATTTTTCTCCTCGAACGCTAGGTTCTAGCCCAAGAAGGCCTTGGAAAACCGTCGAAGGGTTAGCATGTGATGTTCATGCAAGCTTCATCTGTTTCTAATCGTAAAGTGGCTGGTCAATTCTGGTTGTTCGGAAACTCAGGACTGTTTAGTGACCTGTCAATTGATGGCTGTTTTCATGTCAGTCACGAGCCCACCATAGGAACATTCAATTTTGTTTCTTCTTGGTATGGTAGATCGTATATTTTTGGCTCCCAAGATCTGACTTTCTGAAAGTTTATTCGAAGCTTATAAGATTTTGGCGAGCTAAGTATGCCGGCCTATTGATGAATACCTAGGGTACCAAGGCATTCACCATTGGTCGCCTCACTCCAAGCCCCACCATGTCACAAACACCACGGCGGTACTTCGTTTTGTCTTGTAGTAGTCTGATTACTCTATTAGGCGAGTCGAATACGAAGTCTCGTTCTAGTTGCTGCCAGAAAATTATCTGGCCAAGTTTGCGCTTTTGGCTTCTCAGCCTTCTCACTCCCTGCAAGGAAGACACATGGCGGGGTATGCTTTGGGGTGTTCAGATCTAGCCTCGTTTCCACATCCTACACCCCCCTCCTTTCCCGCCCCTCTCAGCTACCTCGCACGTTTCTATCTCCAACCGATCTGTCGCATCTCGGACAAAAGTCATGCCTAAAGCGAATCTGTATTTCCTACCGGGCGAAGGAATCGGACGACAGATCATTACAGCAGACATCGCGCGGTATCTCGGGCCAGATGCGCTAGTACGACCCGGTGTAGGTACAGGAGAGCAGGAGGGGGTCTCTGGGTACTGGGTAACAGCATATCATGCCTTGACTCCCCAGATGATACATGATCTCAAACAGGACACTCAGAGATGGGAAGCAAAGCACGGCAAAGACAGAACATCGGAAGCGGAATATCAGGGCGCTAGAACGTTTACTGCCAGACAGGATCGGGGTCCATCAGAGCCGTACGAAACATCGCGCTCCGAGTATTCTATCCCTGGTCGATCAGAATACAGGACACATACATATACCACTACTCAGTCGACGTATAGTTCGTCAGCGTATACTTCCGCTGGACCACGATCCGAATTGTACAACGAAAATTATGCTACGGAATATCCCAGGCCGACTCGGGCAAGATCATATCGCCAATCGAGTATGGGAACAGACGACCCTTATATTCCAGTACATACTCCACCATCTCCCTCAGCGATGAGCTCAGTGCCGAAGTAACCAGAATAATTTTCTCCTGTGATGTGTTGCTTGGAACTGCTACAAGTTAATTATATCGCGTTGGTCAACTACGAAATGATCTAATTGCTCTGGCACCAAACAATGGCAAGCCAATTCTTCTCATCCGGGAGTACCAGTCAGTTGGCGATGTTTCGGCGATGTTGGTTGGTTGATTGGGAAAAGATGACATGTTGAAAGGATAAAGCCTGTGGAAAAGTGGTACCGTAGTTCTTGATTCAACGCTGAGGCAAAAAGATGATTCAGATTGACGTTGCGATTCTCATGCCTCGCCATTCTCAACCTCCTCAACTCTTCCAGGTAGTAGTCCCATCCCCATCGATGGGTCGATAGCGCGAATCATACGTTGAAAAGCGACAAACTCATCTGGTTCTCTCTCGACACGATAAAGATAGTTTCTGCACACTCGAAAGCAGTGGAAGATATCGTGGCCTTCATGCAGTGCACGGACGTCAGAAGCATCCAATCTTCCCTCCAATGCTTCCTCCGCTAGAAAGTCCTATACTAACGGTGTTCCGTACACTGTCGCGTCGTGAATAATATAATACGAAGATAATCGCGATCCGGACCGTATCAAGTACACGAAGTTCGCATGGGCGCCGGAATATAGCGCAGTCATTGCGGACGTATTCCCATGTATGTCAACAACATCTATATCTGCTCCAGAGTTGAGCAGGACATCATTCGTGGGTATGCTTCCCGTCTTTGCAGCCCAGTGAAGGGCCGTCCTCCCATATTCGTCTCTTGTATTGACATTCGCACCATATTCTACTAAAATACGGACAGTGTCGGATTTGCAATGCGGAGCTCCACTCGCAAAGTGCAGGGGCGCATTTCCAGCGTTGTCCGATAGATTTACGGAAGCCCCAGTGTGAAGCAGTCGCTGGACGCATCCAAAATGGTTATTGCTGCAAGCTCGCAGTAGAGGAGTCCAGCCTGCATGATCCGCTTTGTCCACGTCTGCGCCGTAGCCCAGTAATATGTTCAAGGCTGGAAAATGACCTGTTCCGGCAGCCCACCATAGCGGCGTCCGGCCGTTCGCATCGGTAATGTCAACATCGTCGGAGAAATTGTCAAGAACTGTCATGATGTCGAGGCTGTTCAGATGCAAGACTGTGCGATGCAGAAGGTCGAAATTTTGTTCGTCGATATAATCACTGCATCTAAATAGGGTATCACGAGAGGAGGACTCGACGGACATTGTCCTATCAAATTCAAACTGATAGGCCATGCTACCGTTTAGATCAGTAGATAGTCTAACGCGATTCAGAGTTGACTGACTCACATTCCATCTGAATCCCGATGATACGGATCTGCCTTTTCGCTAAGCAGACACGAATATATTTCGAGCTGGTGAAAACTAGCAGCATGCTGACAGGCACTCGTTACTGACGGTAGAATATGTCTCGTGCCACACAGAACATACCGCGAGGAGGGACCCTCCGTATTGATTGACATCATACGGGGAGGCTAGTCGCTGCGAGAGCATACGTCTCATCTTCTGCACATCTCCACGATTAATGACATGCCAGATCAGCGATCCGTCTGGTATGAGCCTTAGCATTGAAACGGCAAACCCTCGTAAGCTCTCGCCTCTCACGTACAGCCTGAAGAAGTCTGATGCCCAACTCGGAGTGGAGTACAGTAGCTGCATGTAGGTACTTCCACTTTTGCGGCATCGCTTTGTATTGCAAGCCCGACGGTTGAGAAATATCGAACAGTTCCCGTAGAAGGCCATCTGACCAATGAGCAGTGTGGCCCACTGGGGTGTCTGCATGCGAGCTGTTACATGACATTGACATTTACAGAATTTCTTGCAGACTGTGACGTTAAAATCCGTAGAAATTGCGGCCCGGTGGGTCGACTGGGGTTGATCAATTTGGAGCGGATCGGGTACATCTATCGTGCCTGGAGCAAGTAGGGTGGGCGAGGTCGGTGCTGATACAAATACTTCCTCCGACTCGTATTCTTCGGTCTGCTGCTCATCTTCGATGCTATGCATGTGCACAATTAGTCCACCTTGTTTCTCGTGGCTCGTCATCTCTGGATCTGTGACCGGAAATATCTTCTGCAAGGCTGCCTGGTCAGAGATCACCTGCTGAAGCAAACCCTCTAGCCTGGCCGCTGTCTCGTGTGCAGCAATAGAAGTTTGCACATCGCGTAAGGTACCGAGTGCAGAGATTAGCGATGTAGTAATAGCAGTAGTCTGTGAAGTCGTTTGTGTCAACCTGGTCTTCCGGCGTATCCATCGTCCTAGCACCGGTTTGGCTGACCCACTGCTCCCGGTAAACTTCTTTGCTGGGACAACCTGTTGCAGATCTTGGTTCAAAGTGCTGAAAAGCTGAACAGCTTCATCGCAAGCCACCTTGATATTTTCTAAACAGTCGCGGACAGATCCATTGTCAGGGCAGCTGCGGTTCACTTGTTCCAGAGAGATTTGCATGCTCCATAACACGGAACGAAGAGTTTTCGCCTGGAGTTGTTACTTGAATGCTCCATGGCGGCCCAAGGAAGCAAAATTGGCTGCCCACCTGATTCCACAGCGCGTGGAAGTCCTGCTCACGGTGACGTAGATCCCAGCCTTGCTCCATCCACTGCGATGCCTTTACGGCGGCACCCACCACGGCCAGCGTTCCGGATATGATCGATAACGGGTCCATGATGATCAGAACGAAGTTTCCAATATCATGGAGACGTGGTAGGGTTTTAGCGGTGAGCGGTCGTGGTGCTCAAGAGATCGTGGTGCTCGAGGCTGTGCTCGGCTGCGCCTTCCCATCATTGGTGGGTTCAGTCACGAATGATGCTGACTCTCAGGGCAATCAGCAAGGCTGAATTACCCAAGAAAGTCTCTGGCTTCAGCCTTATGGCCTCATCTGTTCTTTTTCAATTGCCTACCCTCACTATGGGGCAGAAGAAAGGACAGCAGCGTCCTACGTCGGGAAGAGGACCGGAGCATTCACTACGATCATACTGACACTGGTGAATCCGAGAGTATGCTGCGAGATTGGTTTTCTTTTAGATCACCTACATACCACGATGAAAGACATCTCGAAACATATCAAGACTCTAAGTTTCATACGTACGTGTCTTGACGAACTCGCCTCTCACACCCAAAAGGTTTTTACAGGCACCTATCAATATTCCAACCTCAATAACAATCAGAATGGTCGCTGGGAAACACTACCGGCTCAGTGTTTACATGTACCATATTGACAGCTGTCATGTTTACCAATTAGCGCCCTGCGGGGTTATCGATATCTTAGTGCATATGGAAGGCGGACCACATCCCGACTCGCTCTCTTTGGACACCAGTCGACACTACATTCTAGACGCTTCCCGAATAAGCCCTATCCAGCCCTAGAATGCGGGATTAGTACTAGCTTGAGCGTTCCTGGATGAGCCGCGAGCTGTACCCTCCAAAGTTAACAGCTTCCCTGCCACTCAGGTACGGCTGAAGAACTAAGACTCGATGATCCGGAGTTGCTTTGGCGGAGAGGGGAAGCATCATGACGTCTCGAGTACCATATAGCAGTTGTATGCAGAAAAGGTGTTTATAAACACGCAGTCGCCCGTTTGATCAAAATATTCGTTTACGAACTGCTTCCAACTCAGCCAACCGCCCAAAATGCTTCAATCTACGCTTCTGGCGACCTTCGCTGCTGTTGTTCCCTTCGTCGCTGCCCAGCGGACATTCAATGTTACTGAAGCCTTCGCTCCAGGTAACTGGAAGAAATACCACTGCATGTAAGCACCGACACTCATTTGCGGATTGGAACGTGGACTTACTTTTCAGCGACACCGATGCCGTTGTAGCTCTCCTCCCCACATGCCTGGCAGAGTGCAACTACGAAGCCAACGCGGCCGACGGCTGCGCATACGATGACATTGCGTGCCACTGCATCAACTACAATGTGTACTCGCCGGTACGTGGACACCCAATTACGATGTAGCTCTACCGACGAGCGCTGAACGTAGATCTCTCTTGCTACTTCTTCCCCCACCTCTCCAACCTCCACTCTCCATTTCTCGATTACTGCCCCTCTCTTCCACTTATCATTCGTCCTGCTCTTCACTCTCTCGCCCTCCCATCTCCCTTCTCCTTTTCTCTTGCCTCTTGATGCACCCCCTCGTCACATCTACCCATCTGCCACACAATATTCACTAAGCCGCCTCCCACAGATCATAGAGAAATGCGCGCTGCCTGCCGAATACGGTGGCGCCGGAGCCTGCACGGACGCCGACCTCGGCATTGCGCGCCCCATCGTGAACGACCTGTGCAACTTCTTCAACGCCACGTTGTATGCGGACTACACAGGTTGTCCGCAGGAGTTGAGTCCCAAGTTGACTACTAAGCTTGTTTTCGCTGAGGAGTCAATTCGACTTGACGTTTAACCGAACATGGGGAGGAGAAGGGGAGAGATGAAGCACGGAGGGGTGGAAGGAGGGGTCAAGAGAGATGGAGAGGGAGAAAAGAGAGGACGGGGTGGGAGGGTAAAGAGGTATGACGTGGCTAGGATGGGATGTAATTAGATATGACTATTTGTATTGAGATGAGAAACAGTGTAATGCGATATGTAGAGATGATGAACGATGCCGCAATAAAGAAAGAGCAATGAGCCTATAATAAACCTTTGAATCTCCTAAGGAACAGATAGTCGGGCATTGCATTCGTGTTTCCATCACAGCGGACATGAAGACAACGCCATCGGACGTAGTGAGCGAAGTCAACACAGGGTTACCGCACGGCCCTCCATGCAATTCGACGTCGAGGTCTTGTTTATTGTTGGAGGAGTCTTTGCGTGTGCGGGGAGGCAATTACGGATATGCTTACCTAATCACAAGTCTCAGGTCTCTCCAGGTCTCAAGGATGGAAAAGAGTAAGTCGAGGGCAGTACGGAGTATCAACATCGAATACTCCATCCCCTACATGCAAAACAAGACCTCGGATTTCATGTCCTTGAGCTAGTCAGAACGGAGTGGAACGTACGTGCGTACCCTTCAACGTTGGGTCTTCTCGTGGATTCCACAACTATTCTCGACCTGTGCTCAATGCCATGGACACAGATCGTCTATGTTGTCTCTCCTGTAGCAATGACATTACCAAGCCTCTTGCGATGCAGCGTTCACGGTTGATACTTTACACGGAAGGAACGTCGGCCGGTGTAGACAAAGAAACACCTGATGACCCCTGATTCGCTAGCCAGCCGACAGCCACTGCCGAACTCGATTTGCGAGGGTTGGTCATCATCATCAAAGCAATTTTTTTGCCAAGGGCCTCCATCCCTCCCTTTACGCCGCTTTCTAAAGCCTTACCAACGCGCTGTCCACCATGGCCGAACGCTATTTCAGTCCCTCCGTCCCTGACGCCGAAGCTTCTCGACTGCAGTCCAGGACCAAGTATAAGTAGCCGCGCCACCATCGATGAAGACCCTCCTCTCCATTCTTTTCGGCATCGCAGCAATCGCAGTCGCCATTTACAACCCAGAGTTCATGCTCTCGCGTTTATCACAGTTCTCCAAGAACACCAAATCGAACATTAGCAACATCCTTCGCGCGACCAACAGCACACACACAATGTCCAGCACCAGCGCCTCAAGCACCGCCTTCCACGGCCTGCCCGTCATCCCGCCCTCCGACCCGCTGACCACCACGACCCCGCGCAAGATCCAAAAATCCTTCCTCGCAATCGAGCAATCTGAGGGTGCGGGTGCGCGCGTACGTCGCTCCATCGGCACGCCTCAATTGCGCAACTTCTCGCCCTTCCTCATGCTCGACCACTTCAGCATCCCGCCCGGCGCAGGCTTCCCAGACCACCCGCACCGCGGACAAGAAACCGTCACATACCTGCTATCCGGCGCAGTGGACCACGAGGATTTCGCAGGCAACAGGGGAACAATCGAGACAGGCGATCTGCAATTCATGACAGCGGGTCGCGGGATCGTGCACGCAGAGATGCCGCAGCAGAACGCAGACGGGTCGCCAAACGTCGGCATGCAGCTCTGGGTCGACCTACCAAAGTCGCTGAAGAACTGCGAGCCGCGATATCGCGATTTGAGAGCTAAGGAGATTCCCGAGGTCACTGCTGATGACGGGAAGGTCAACGTTAAGGTCATCAGTGGGCGGTCGTACGATACGGATTCGGTCCAGGAGCTTGCATACACGCCGGTGTGGTTGCTCGACTTCACAGTCAAGCCTGGTGGTCACGTCAAGCAGGCGCTGCCATCGGGCTGGAATGCATTCGCGTATACGCTCTCTGGAACCACCATCTTTTCATCGGACGGAGTGTCGCGGCCGATTGAGCAATACCACAACGTCGTCTTTGAGACGTCAGGCGACAGCATCGAGGCATCTGTCGAAGAAGGCGCAGAAAAGGAGTCGAGATTCATCCTCGTCGCTGGTCTGCCGCTTGATCAACCGATTGTACAGTATGGACCTTTTGTGGTGACGAGTAGAGATGAGGTCATGCAGGCTATGAGGGACTACCAGACGCATTCGAATGGATTCGAGAGGGCGTACAATTGGGAGAGCGAGATTGGAAAAAATATGGTACATTAGAGAGATAACGTATCCGATTGGACGCTACAACCTACGATCTAAGACTCGGCATGTATATATACGCTTCGTACAAATAGAGTTGAGCCACTTTCTCATGACGCTGCAATCTTCGCTTTTCGATTATGGGTGTGTTTTCAATGATGTCTCCAAATTCACATGTTTCTCTTTATCCAAGAGTTTTGAACGAACTCGATGAGCTTGCAGTGCTCTCCGCCATCAACCCCAATCTGATGCCATTTATGCCCTCGATCCCGCGATGTATATAAGTTACCCTTGCCCATCCCTTCACTTTCCTCAGTACCTCTCCAAGCCCATTTGTTCTCTAAAATACAACTTTACGCGTCAAAATGGAACGTGTTTTTGGAGCACAACTCAAACACAGTTTGGTATGTGGAATGACTCTGAGTGAGGGACATCTAGAAAACAAGTAAATATTGGAGCATAATTCAAAATTCCCTACTATTATGTGCGAGTGTATTCCTGCGGAAGCATGGTCGATAGTTGGTAGGTCAGAGAGGAGTATGTGTGTATGGGATGTAGGTGTTCCTTCACCTGCTGCCGTGCTCTCATCTTCTATGTAAGCGTCTGTTTCCTGCCTTCTTTGATGTCTGCGATGTGTATCATCATCAAGAGCCCCATCCACTAGCGAAGCGCATCCTTGCCAGAAGTATATCAATTTGCCTCCTCTCCTGCTTTCCTATCTTTTCCGCCCTACATCTGTGGTCTAATATCCACCCCAAAACTCTGAAACTAAACTTCGATGGAGTTGATTGTCGAAGGCGAGCTCAAAAGTTCGCACTCACTTTCACATGTCTTTTTGGAGGCACTCTTCTATATTCTAAAAAAACAGGAGTGGTTTTTGATGTTGGAGGTTCGTAGCGATGATTGTCATCATCAAGACTCGTTCTTCTTCTAACGTAGAATGTAGTCTAGGGGTATATAAATCCTCCTTTGCTCTATCCTTCTTTTTACAATGCAGCTCGACTCTAAAATCCTGCTCAATGACTGGTCCATCATAGCAATGGAGTAGAATAGTGGAGGCAAATCTAAAATGTGGCAGCTTCAGATGTGATGTTCTGGGCCTCGCAACAATCCTGATATCCTGTGTTCAAAAGGTCCAGCAATCAAGAAACGCGCTTCCAAAGTCCTTGATGAATGCTGCTATCATCAGCTCGTACGCGATCTCTAAGTCCATGAGATTACTGAGCCTTCAACTATTTTACTTCTCACTTCTTTCTATCCCCACCGCCATGCTCTCATCTTCAATCTAGAACTCTGAACGATTACATTCATGCAGCGAACTTGCGCACGCAAGGCCAAGAAAAGCCTACAAGAAAGACGCGCATGTCTGACGCAGTACATTCTTTTGACTATTCTCGAATTTGAGGAACTGTCAGCTCATGTTGGTGTTTGGTGGCGATGTTCCCCGTCACCGCTTAATCAGGACGCACTCCTACCCTCGCTGACCTGATGCACTTTGGACTCCAAACAGCTATAAACCCGACCTTGTCTCATTCGCTAATACTACAACTGCGGTCTTAATTTTCCACTCCAAACACAACACATGACGACTTATGGAGTGAAGCTGCGGAAGTGAGCCTTTTAAAAAGACTTCTCGATCGCTCTTATGTTCTTTTACATGCACCGTAGTTCTAAATATCCGAATAAGTCTCTCGTATTAGAGCTTGGTGGCGATGCTTTGCACCACCAGAATCTGCTGTATGTGCGTACATGTACGTTCCGTTTTACCGAATTCGAACTCCTAGGTTATATCAAGCCTTACTATTCTCCCCTTAGAACACCACAACTCGATGCTTATTACATTACTAAAAACCCGAATAGCAATGTACGATGGGATAAAGATGTGGTGAGGATTTAGGACTCTCTGTGGAGCGCCGTATGCTTCTATGCGTCTTGTCCACACAAAACATTTCGCGACATGTGCGTTAAGTTGAGTAACGAACATCATTATCAAGACGCGCTCAAGCTCTCTCAGCCGTACGTAATTTGACACCCAATGATATATAATTCCCTGTTGAGTCCATTGTTTAACACTATGATTCAGGTCGACTGTCTTACTGAAAGACATCTTACTTGACGAGTATGGAATAGAGCCAGGGAAGCCGACTCAAAACTGTGGAGGGACAAATATATGGCTTCTGTAGATGTTCAAGTTTCAATGTTGTCGTTCATCATCATTAGAAACAGATAGTGTGCATACTTTTCTTGGGTACCTACTTCGCATTGAGACCTTGCGATAACACAGGTGTCGGAGATGAGACAACTTGGCAGCAAGATATCACAAATGCATCCTGTTCTTACACACGTGCTCCTTCTCCGGCTAGCTCAAGTCTAGGGTTATATATAGGGCTCAATCCACTCAACGTCCATCCTTTACACACACCAGGTGCGGACTGAGGGTTCACTAAAACTTTGTACCAAAGCACAACATGGAGAAGAGCAGCAGAGTCGAGTCTAAAAGCATTGTCTCGTGCCATCATGGACTTTGTGGACGTAGAGAAGACCAATAGAGTCTTTTCCTCCGCTCTCATGTCCAGGGTCAAGGCTATGTGGCTTCTCCTCTATTCTGGGTGTCTCTTTCTCGCGTCCACAACTATTCGTTTTCAAAAGACACATACCCCATTCTCATGCAGACGAAATCTTTCACTCCAGAAGATTTGAGGGCTTTCAGATGTTGTTGACGTCTCTTATCACCAAAATATGCTTTTGCTTCAGCCTAGAACCAGAAATACACATATAAAGCTTGACAACGACTGCTACTAAAGCCCCCATGGCTAACACTTATTCCGCATCAAAAACTCAGTTCGCTGTATGCATGGAGGTGGGCGTCGAGCTTTGCTGAAAAGTGAGTTCAAGAAAAGATAATGTTCACTCGAGCGCATTTAAATGGTCTTGATATGCTATGACTGAAGAACTGGATGATGAACGTCAAAATGCAGATCATCCCTTTGATGATCGACTGCACAGGGTTGATGATAGAGTCAGTCTATACCTTCACTCGACAAGACTCTGCTTTGAGACGCAGATGTCGTCAAACATAATCAACATACCCTGCTACTATACCTAGCAAATCTCGGTCAAGTGCTATAAAAATCTTCCCTATTGTACTCTCATTCCAGAATCACATCTACAGCCATCTTCTCCGCTAAAAAGGCTGCCCAGGACGCTTTATGAGATCAAGCTGCAGATACGATACTCCAAAGCGGCTTCACAAGGGTCGATGTTTCCCTGCTCAAGTGGGCGCGTGCCTCCGTAATGCAACGCTTTCTTCGATTGCTGATGTTTTCTACCTTAACTTTCGATATGGGTACTATTTTGCGACGGAAATTGAGCGCGGGATAACTTGAGGTTGAGGACAGAGCACACGTATGCAACTTCAGATTGTAATGTCGCAGACCTTCTGAATTTCGCATCACCATACTCACTGCTGTCTGCCTTACTTAGTCTAACTTTGATCGGAGCTAAATAGTCCTATCCCATCACCCTTTCTTCACCACAAGGAAGACTCTGCATTCTTCCTTCCAGACTTCGCGATATCCATGGCATGAGATTGAGCCGTAAGATTGAGTCTAAAAAACATATATCTATTAGTCTCATGGGTTTATGAAGAAGTCATAGTTTCCAAATGTGTTGTCTACCTTCGGAAACTTGAAAGACACTACCAAATTCTGGGAAGATGTGTATATGTGTTTGTGTGTGCGTCTGCGCTCGGGAAGGCGGAAGGGAAGCTTCTCATCCTCGTACCTCATCTCGTCGTACCTCTGCCTAGTAGAGGGATCCGAACTCACACCCTGTTCCAAACACTTAATCAGTCACACTACCTCTCAGAACCTTACCTGACGGGGCTACCTATGTCAAATGCTTACTCCGAAAGGCCTCTGAGCGCACTTGCGGCGTGAAATCATATAACAGCGCCCAATTTTTCCATTATATATACGCCATATGCCTCTCCAATCTTTTGGCTATATAAGCATGGTATAGACTATCAGCTTATTCGGTGTGCTGGTTCGCTTTGGGAAAACTCCGGAGCTTTTGATATGTTTCATCACCGTGAGATACCACCACAATTCTCCCTTGCCTTGAGCATACGCATATAATTCTTATGACCATCAAGCTTCCGCATCATGACCTGGCCTCCGAAATGGAAGTCTCCAGTCGTCTATGCAGTAGATTCACTCTAAGATATCTGGTGTGTCCTACATGAATCTCTTGGAAGAAATCTGCAGACTTGATTGAGAGGTATCAAAGATTCTTCCAGACACTGAAGTCAATATCTCACATGAACTTGCCAAAGATTCCGTCAAGCTTCTACTTCACATGAAAGAGGTCATCGTCCAGCTTCAAAAAATCGCGCACCAGGTTGGAGAGCTGTTTGGCTGCCTGACACGGTGCCGAGTGTTCCTGAGTGTGCGACTTGCTTGAGTAGGAAAAGACATCGGCACCTGCGTGTAGTGATCTTTACCTCATCTGAATTACTAGCGAGTTTCTTCCTCAAAACGATCAATGTATCTTCTGATGGAGTGGGGCTATCAATCGCGTGATTATCAATCGATGGCCTTCAACCTACAGAACCGCAGCTTTATACGGGTCCAAAGACGGTTTCATACCTCCAAATGGTATGGCTGTCCACGAAGTGGCTACATATTTGTACAAACATGCGAATATGCCCAGCATCTCAATACGAAATGCGATCGAATCATGACTATCTGGCATTTCGGTGTTGAGACCAGGCACATTGTGCCCTCGGGACAATTACCACACTGTCTAGTGCAGTGACTATATAGTCATGGCTATTCACATAATCTACGCTGGGCAACATCAATCACTCCTGCTCTAAAACTACCACAGTCATTCACCATGAGAGTTACTCTTGGGGATCAACTGAAATCACGTGAGAAAAAGCGGAATGGGGCTACGTCGGGTTGAATAGGTGAAACATCTCATCGCTGATGATCTTGAAGGCTACATGAGTGAGTCTATATACTCTCCCAACGACCTCCTTTACTTCTTTCCATTCCACGAAGTGAGCTGGAAGATGAAGATTGAAAGTATTTTGTGGAACTGTTGATGTCTCGTGGTCCTGTCCCTTCCGATTGAGTGCACTGCCACCATATAAACGCACTTTTCGCCCTCTTGATTTACAAAAATGTCCTGGCATGATTCCTCCCAGCAGTTCAGGTTATCAGCTTCTCCACATTTTCTTAAGGCCTTCAAAATTGCGAAGACTGCCATACCTGGAGCGACCCTCGTGCACATAAATCAGCGATGCTTACAACATGTCCTCTCTGTACAGCCGTTCGAAAACACAGCTGGAGTTGCGTAATGGTGCTTTCGTGTGTTCTAAAACCAGTAAAGGTTGAACAAACACTCGCTTGGAGATGGATGCGACTTGATTTGAGTAACTCACTCCAAGCATTTGCCTTTGCTCTAAAAAAAAACATGAAGCCATCCCCACTAAGATTGCCACTTCATTTTTTACCAGAGCTGTGAGATACTTACACTCGAGATAATAAGAAAGTCCTCGCAATTGTTGGGATGAAAGCTCGAAAGTCGTGTTCACAATAAAAAGACCGCATAAAGTCATTCGAGACTTGTTCAAGTGCACTATACCACGGCGCAGCGGACTCAAAATACACCCCAAACTTCTGATAGCACTTCGCTTGTAGCTGTTGAAATCATATTCAGCAACCTACATGAACTTCCTTTTCTGGATTGTAGCTCATCATCCGGATCTGGGTAGTATCAGATCGTCCGCGTCGGATCTTGCAAGATGACGCCTGAACACTCCATCTGTTCCTCGCGCTCCAAAAGCACCATGAGTGTTTGCTTATGAGCCTGGTCTTGTCTCGCAAATCTACTTCGTATATGAACGGCGCAGAAATGCTCAGAATGAAGCCCTACAATTCCACACTCGCGTGACAAAATGAGGTTGGGACCGTTACACCAAGGCTACGATAGGCCACGTTCCTAAGTTCAAGATCCTTATCCACGGCGACAGTATGAGCCTGACAATCTAACCACTCTAATCATGAGACCCGAAACGATTTGTCCGAAAGTTTGAGGATGAGTTCTAAGCTGTTCAACGCTTTGACTTCGCGTACAGTCTTCGTGAGCAATGCCTTCGGGCCTTTCCACTTCAGCTATCAGGTCAATATCGAAAAGGCTTCTCGATACTAAAACATTCAGCCTTCCGTGATATGTATTGCCTGGTCTTGGAAGGTTTAATCTGTAATTGACGACTACAGTGTCTCGTCACGCATGTTCGTCCCAAAAACTGTTCCACGAATGTTTGCATTAACATCAATTATCTCGGAGTAGAACAAGAATACTTCAGTCTCATGGTCTTAGCTCGAAGACGTGTGGTATTATTCATTTCCTTTGAATCCCGCTGATCAAGTCGTTGCACGCATTAATGGTGAGCTTCGGACTGGATAAGCGACACTGGCTAGGACCGCAGAACATGGTCACTAACCTTCCTTGCGACACTAGAAGATGTTATCAAATCATGTTATGAAGGCCTGTGGCCGTTGAGAACAGGCTAGGCGCTGATTAGGCGGATAAATCTGCAACATCGTTCATGGATTAACGATGGCACAGCTTCTACAAGTGGGGAATTTCGAATACCTTTAGTCAGCTTGGACATGTCCGAGAAATATCGAAAAGAGCAAAGAGATGTGTCCATCCTTCCTTCGACCTAAGAGGAAACTTCTGGGTTGGAGTCAGGCTCGCATACTGAAGAACATCTGCATGTTGAGGCCATGAGCTTGGCACCGAGCAGTCCTGCTTATAGAGCATGAAACTTATATGATGCACAAGCAACTGGTCAACTCAAAACGTATTGCAAGTTATCAAGCAACATAAAAGACTAGAACATGGCTTCTCGATACTAAACACCGAATTTGTCAAAAGCAGAGTGATAGGACTGCATGATACTCTACTTGAGATCCTGTACTACAACTGCAAAGCTTCCAGAAAGTCTCGAGGGCTGGTCACATGTGAGCTAGAAAGTGGCGACGACATCTTACCATATGTGCCTAAAGTACGAGCTACAACCTCTTTCACACACCTACTACAAAAACCGACCAAAAAGTCTTTATGTGAAGCGGAGTCTTTCACTCTACTCATTGAAAATAGCTTCGCCTAAAACTCCATACCTACTTCTTTATTGCTGGATCGCCGGTTCGTGTCAAGTATACACAGAAAGAAAAAGAGTATGCTACACTAGCATGAGAGTACCTGTTCCCTAAGCTCTTGTCTAAAATGGCGGCCTACTCGGTGTATGATTAGAGACTTGGTATACCCTGTACCTTAACATTAGTGTTTCGTCTTCTCAAAACATCGTATGTGATCTCTCTGGATCCTCAATTCATCTAGTCTACGTCGCCGGCATCGAGGTTTTTAAAGTCCCCCGTCACACTCGCTATCGAAAGTTCGGAATCCGATGTCATTAGAAACAGGATTGAAGCGGTGGCATGACCTGCACTTTGTACATACCCCGTTCTAGAATGCTTGAATCACAGCATCATGCTCGTTGCAATGATCCTATCCGGAACTGGACTCATCTCACTAGTCCATGATATTCCGCTTCAATAAATATCAGCCTAGTACTCTCGAAGAGCATTTCGAGCTCAAAAAACAGCTACGAAATAGAGACATGTGAGCCACAGCTTTCTGTGACATGTATGCCAATACAACCGGAAATTTCGAGCAACTTTCACGCATGTTCTTGTTGTCTCCAGGGCCTTCACAGTACCAGAAATCGACTTCTTTTCTGGCTTATAAGAAATAATTGCACTAGACCTGTGATACATATGGAAATCTCCATCAAAATAAGATGAACGAAACCGACATGTCTTTGGTGCTGTCAGGAAAAATTCAAAACAGTGACATAAAGTGTCATGTGGTGAAGACGTTCACGTCTTGTTCGCCTCAGATCAGAATGTCAGTCAACGTAGGCTCAGCACCTTGCAAGATCAAAAAGGCGGCGCGACTTTCGGCATGTCTGCGATCCAGCGAGCAGTATACATAATCACCTTCCAACACGCGCTCTTGTAGTCTTATGCAACCAAACGCCCAAGCAAAATGTTGATACCCATCAATTCATGTGGCAGTTTGGATTGTCTCGAAATCAGTACCACTCCGCTGGCATGGAGTGGCTGAGAGCAGTGTTTTGTCTTTGGTACAGACAATTGCAACTCTCTGTCCGACTATGTCAGAGCACTGCAGGCCAGTTCCAGGCTGAACACCATTGCTGACAACAAGAATGAGACTTGGACCAGAGGGTGGACTCAGAGGATCGTCATGTGCGACTATAATGCTCCTCCAGAAAACGAAACTTACCAGGGGGAATTCCATGCTGCCCTAGGCCAAATGGATACTTAGTGCTGATTTAAATGATTAGGTTTCATTGTTCATGGAGTGTATTCATCGGCCTACAACAAGATGTCCCTAAAAGATAGAGCGCGCGAGATATATGCGGAAGACCGACTTCAAACGTCCAGGAACCTGATGTATGCTCAAGTGTCCGCATTCTGCAAAGAAACAGCGGATACACATCTTGGGCACTTATCGTGGATCCAGTCTCTCTTCTTCTCGCAAAGCAGTCAAACCCTATATAGACCCAGCATGTCGATTCTACACTCTCTTTACACTTTTACCCCAACCAGGAGAGTCTTCTTCTATCAAAACTCTAGACGGCAAAGCCGCATGGAGCCATCGCGGGATCTTCTTCTCTAAATCGAACCGACCTTGGGGCCTAAGTGGGCCACGTGTGGAGAGTTCAAAAGCTAAGAAGCAAGAATGCCTATCGGACATTTTCTGTGCTGTGGAAGCGATCAAAACCTAGTACGAGTGCTAGATGGACCACAACTCCCCGCTTGAAACTTGAAACGTGTAAAGACATGTGGAATGCTGCTAGAGGCGTCCGAATTTGATGATAATCATGGATTTCACACGACGTTTCTCATCATGACTTAACAAGAGCATGCTTTACATTTTAACTTCTTGAGCCACACTGCAGAAGCACACATACGATTCTTGGTCTAAATCTTTTAGACGTCCACGCCCACACACTACATAATGTCATGGTTCGGGTTTTTTTGTCCCACGAATGGGAAGGTGCAGTGTACAACGTACGCCCCAGTACGGAATTTGAGGTGGCTTTATATACCAACGCTTCACCCCTTACCTACACCACTACGACTATCCGCTGACACGATCAAGTCGCGCAAATTCAAGCCCTAGTGCACGCACGTGATGCTGTATCACGCCTAGATGAGGGTACTATATAGACCCACGTCTTCTAGCCAGGAATTCTCCACAATTTGGTTCTCTTTTTCTAAGAGACTGGAAATTGATACACGGGTACATTAGGAGAACTGAGTTTTACAGTGTCGAAGCAGTTGAACGAGAGACGGCGTGCGTGTCTTCCAACCAAAACTGCCCAGACAAGTCATGTATGCTCCACAGTTCAGCGACTTGGTGCTCGCACACCGAGAAGACATGAAAACATTTCGTATGCGCAATCAAAACCGCACTGCGTAGTATCAATGTCTCGACTAGAACTTGAAGCAACGATCAGTCATGAGAGGGGACGTTCAGGTCTTGCTACTAGTAGAGCAAGAAGATGGTCCTAGATGCTG
The DNA here is from genome assembly GCA_010405375.1 of Lophiostoma macrostomum CBS 122681. Classification (NCBI taxonomy): domain Eukaryota; kingdom Fungi; phylum Ascomycota; class Dothideomycetes; order Pleosporales; family Lophiostomataceae; genus Lophiostoma; species Lophiostoma macrostomum. The sequence goes on along the minus strand of MU004377.1, from coordinate 110,772 downwards.
CACAACTCCACTTTCTGCCTCCAGGGCATTAAAAGTGAAAGATAGTATCGACATACGAGTTGCGCTGAGCGGTATCAAACAAAAAAGAGAAAAGCCGCTTCACATGAGAGCAGACGTCCCGCCATGCTACTAAGATATAGATGGCAGTCTTGAATCCTGCACCCTGCAACTACACAACGCCTGTACACTTGAAGTTCAAACTGCATTTGACCATGGGAATTGCGCGCTCTCAAAAGAAACATTCGCTTCTCTGCATGGGGAAGAGCGTCCCGCGTTGCTACTAGAACCCCTTTGCTCAGCTACTTATGAACACTTCCCATAGGAATATTTGTCTCTGATAGACCAGAATCATCCCGAGGACCTCTTGATGGAACTGCGCTTTGTATGGTCTCTCAAAACACATCTCCAGCAGTTTCATGGGGGAAGAGCGTTCTCCCTTGTCACTAAAATTCCTATCCTCAAATCACACATCCTCCACAGTTCGACTGCTTGTTCCTAGTAGACCAAAATCGTCCTGGTCACCAGCTCATGTGACTGTACTGCACAGTTCCTCTCAAAACTGTTTCCGATCCATCCGAAGGGACAGAGCGTCATGGCCTTGCCAATACAATTCCTATCTTCCAACCCCTCATCCTCTACATGCGATTCTATGCTTTCAGTAGAGCAGGAAAGTGCGGAAGAAATTTACATAACAGCTACTCTGTTTCTTATCTCTCGAAATGCTCTAAACTTGACGCCATGAAGATGACGTCTTGCCTCGTTACTGGATCTCCCATGCTCCAACCACTCATCCTCCACACTTAAAGTTTCTGTCTTATGTGGATTAAAATCTGCTCAGTCGCGAGTTTATGAGAATTGTGGTGTGCGGTGTCTCATCCAAAGCGGTGTTCGAGATGGAACATGAGAGAGCACGGAGCGACCACCTCTTCGTACTTGAACTCCCATCTCTCAGCCATGTAGACTTCACAATTTAAACCTCTGTCTCTAGTATCTCAAAATCGAGTACATCTTGGAGTATGAGACCTGCGCGATACAGTATCTCATCTCAAAGGTCAATCACAACGGGTGATGAGAGCGGATGCTCGTCCACGCCTGTTTTACTGCTGGCATCCCATAGCAGAGTGAAGTCCCGAATTCTTTATGATCCAACAGGGAGCTACTAATAGACTCAAAACTATGACGACAGAATGTCATGGGAACTGCGCTGTGCAGTATCTCAACTTACCAAAACGAAGAGCAACGTCTCATGAGAGTCGACGTTCGTTCTCGGCTGTTTTACTGCTGAAATAGTAGAGTGAAGTTTTGAAACCTCCACGTTTCGCCTCCTTCGTGTTCTCATTAGACTGTAAATTCCCGGAACTGAAGGGCATGGGATCCGAGTTGTGCAGTGTTCTATCTAAAAAGACAATCACAGAGGGTGATGACAGTGGACGTTGGGCCACGGTTGTTTTGCTACTCTACTGGAAATGAAGATCGAAGACATGAATGTTCGAGATTCCAACTCTTTACCTCTAGGGTACTGAAAGTAAACGAACTGTAGCTGCATGAGACCCGCGCTGCGCAGTGTTTCCTAAACAGAATCTCGTGGACCCAATGAGAGGCAAAGTCGATTCACGGCCATCTTACTGCTGGAACATCAGGTCTTGACCTTGGGAGCTCTATATTCGACTCCTCGGAGTCTTCGGTAGGCCTGAAACCTCTAGGAATGGATGGCATGGGATCTGCGCTGTGAAATCTCTTATTCAAGATCGACATCGAAAGTACACATGAGAGGAAGTGCCCTTCGTACTACCAAAAACTCAAAGTGAGATCATGAATGCTCCATCATTCGGTACCTCGATTTCTGGACCAAAATAACAGTGGAAGGGTATGATGAGAACTGCTTTGTGCAGGTTTCTCGAATAAAACCCCATACCTAAAGCTGGAATCTGAGAGGACAGGTCCAGAGCTTGCTATTCAAACAGCACGTGATGTTCATGGATGCTCCACAAGTCTCCTCCACGGTTCTAGTACATCAGAAATCATACGGTTGCCAATGACATGGGAACTACTCAGCAGAATTTAGACTAAAACGTGAAAATTGGACGTATTATGAGAGTGTACCCCCCCCCCCCACAAGTACTACATGAACCCCCATTCTCTCCAGCCTTGAGTCCTGAACCGTCCACAGTTACATTCAACTGTCTATCTTCAGTAGACCAAAATGTACCCGAGATCGAACTGATGGGGACAGCGTTGAGCAGTGCCTAAACCAAAACACGACAGAGGACCACGTATGGGGGAGGACTTGCGTGTCTTGATCCAAACTGCAGAGAGAGATTTTACTAGCTGCATGATTCGACGACTAGCTGCTGGTGCACAAGAATCCCATAGCTCCAAATGATATGAGTCTGGTGTGCAGCATCCAGACCAATATACGGACCCACTGTTGGCCATGCGGGTGACGTTCCTCCATAATACTATGTGAAACCCCTATCCTCTTAGCATTTTGTTGTTCACATCCGACTTTCCATTTTCAGTAGACTAAAACCCAAAGAGACGAATTACATGGGAACTGCTGTGCGGTATCTCGACTAAGGAACGAACGCGTCAACAGTCATGAGAGTAGACGTTCCTCCATGAATACTATACAAAGTCTCCATCCTCTTAGCCATGAACTCTCTACATACGAGTATCTATCTTCAGTACACCAAAATCATATCGATGTAACGACATGGGGACTTTTGTGCAGCCTCGACTAAAACACCATTCGCCAAAGCGATGAGAGCACGTTCCTCTGCTATATTATATAAGCCCCCCATCCTCTTAGCCTTTAATTCTCTATCTACATCTAACTTTCTGTCTTCCGTGTACCAAAATCCGTACATTTTGGAGCGCATGGGAACTACTCAGCAGTACTCCACCAAAACACGAACCTCCACTTGGTCATGAGAGTAAAGCTCCTCCACAGTACTACATAACCCCCTGCTCTCCCCGCCACGAAAGCTCCACATTCACTCTCTGTCTTCAGTACACCAAAACTGCTTGCGCCAACTCGTGATGGAAACTGCTGTGCAGCATTCTGAAATTCCACACGAAAAACATGGACCGAAAACTAGGTATGAGAGGACGTCCGTGACACGTGTCTTGCTGTCGAAATGGCAGAGTAAAGTTATGGATGTTCGAGATTTCACAAGAGCTCAAAAACTAGCTGCAAGTACAAGTAAGACTACATAAGCAAGAATTCAATGCGGCCATGAGAGCGGACGTTCCTCCGCGGTACTACATGAAAACCCCATCCTCTGCGCCATTCATCCTTTACTCCTCTACATTCAACCGTCTGTCTTCAGTGGACTAAAAACCTAGAAAAGCAAAAAACATGGGACTTTCTCTGTGCAGTTCCCCAATTTAAAATCAACATACAAAATGTCGATGAGGCCGAACGTTCCTCCACAGTACTACATAACCTCCCCAACCTCCCCAAACTCCCCATCCTCGACGCCTCTACTCCTCTCCTCCTCTACATCCCACCCTCTGTTCCCTCGTCGACTAAAGGCTCGAGGTGCTAGACCTCATGGGACCTGCGCTGTGCAGTATCTTGACTAAAAACCAGCGTAGCAACCTGGCATGAGGGAAGACGTCTGTTCTGTTCTGCCTACTAAACCGGATGATGAAAGCATACATGTCCAGAAAGCTTATATGAGGGAACGCATGGGAGTGCGCTGTGCGTGTTTTGGCACTAAAACGGGCGAAGAAACCTCCTATGTCCAGAAAGCCAAAATGCGGGCGCGTACGGGACTGTGGTGTGTGCGTATTTTGGCACTAAAATGGCCGAAAATCCCACATGTTCAGTACATGGGACTGTGCTGTGTGCGTGTTTTGATACTAAAATGGCCGAAAGACCCTCACATGTTCAAAAGGCTGAGAGACCAGAGTTCATGGGACTGTGCTGCGTGCGAGAGTTTGCGCGTGCAATTGATTGAGCGAGAATGCTGTCGGAAGGATGTAAGCACATTTGGTGAAGTGATGGTGATCAGCACGATCACAAAGCATATCTCAGAGTCTTAGAGGAATTTGGCAATCTACGTGTCCCGGCGTGTATATGATGACAGACCCTGGTATCAACCACACACCCTCCTCCTTATCCTCACAAACACCGGTCCCTGCTACTCCTTCCCAAGCTCCGCAATCTCCGCAATCCCCAACACCCAAACCCCCTTCCCCTTCCCCTTCCCCTCCCCTCCCTCCCTCTCCCCCCCAACACACAATCCCCCCGCCCGAACCGCCGCCCTAGCAATCCCCTCCGCCCCATTACACCACCCCCCCGTCAACCTCGGACTCACACTCCCCAACCACCCCGCCACCCTCCTCGCCACCGCCTCCGCGGGCCTCGCCTCCACCCTATCCCCTAGTATCAGCCCCGGGCGTAGTATAACCGTATACTCGAACCCCAACTCGCTAACCCTCTCCTCCAGCTCCCCCTTCATCTTCGCATACGCCATGCCCGACCGCGCGTTCGCGCCAGACGACGATACGAGCACGTAGCACGACACCCCCGCGGCGCGCGCGGCGCGCGCGAGGGAGAGGTTTAGGTCGAGGTCGATGGCGCGCTGGGCGGGGATCGAGCCGGCTGCGCTGCGGGTCGTGCCGAGGGCTGAGATGAAGATCTGCGGTGGGGGGAAGGTGGGGAAGGTGGATGGCCAGGTTGAGGAGTCGGCGTTGGATATGTGGACGAGTTTGGGGGAGGAGGTTGGGTTTGGAGGCGCGCGGCGGGCGTAGGTGTGGATTGTGGAGATTGTGGGGTCGGCGAGGAGGGTTGTTAGGATGTGGGAGCCCTGGGTTGAATGGTTAGAGGGTGGGAGGGAGAGGCGTTGGTGAACGGTGGATATGGAGGAGGTGAGTGCAGAGGTGGACGTACGACGAGGCCGGTGCTGCCGGCGAGGGCTACGGTTGTCATTGTTGTTGTGGTCTATGCGGTAGAACCTGACGGTATGTTGTGCTGGTGGTGAGTGTTCGAAAGTCAGTTCGGTGTGGTTAGTTTGACTTATAATGCGCGATCAAAGGCTTTGTTGTGATGCGCTTCAAGGTACGTCCGTTGGCGAAGACGTCATTCGCGCGTTACGGCCGAGGCAAGGACAACCCCGGGATGACCAGACGCCGTCCGACCAGGCATCCTGAGGCGTCGCTTCGTGCGATGCATGGCTGCTGGTTTCCTACGACTCAAAGCGATGCTTGTAGTGAGTAGAAGGTGTGAAATGATGGGTAAGAGTTGCTTGTGGGACCGTCAGTCATCAGCAATGCTTGGCAGCCGATTAAGACTGATGGTAAGGAAAGACAACATGGATTTACAGGACGACCATCGCAGTCTCTGATATACTAGTTTGGAGATACCGAAAGCGACTCAAACATTAAGACGACGAAGTTGAAAAACCGAGCTCAGGCGACACTCAACGCCTTCAAAACTCCATCTCAACAAGCACGCCCCTACTCCCCAGCCCAGACATCGCTGCATTCACAAACATCGTCCTCCCCAGCCCACCCACAACCATCCCACTCATCTTCTTACTGCCCCCAGCCTCAAGGACATCCGCCTCGCGATCCCCAACATCAAATTCTACCCCTCTATGCATTCCCTCACTTGCCCATTCAAACTCAACAGCGCCCCTGCCCTCTCTCACGTGTCCAAAGCAATGCAACTTTGGCTTCACCCGCATAACCGCCTTTCTCAAGTTCTGGCAGCCGCCATGTTGGCCCGCCGCATTCATGTCTAGGCGGTAGTACAGCGTGTCGAACTTGGGCGGGCCATGGGTGATGACAATGTCCATGTTGTCCGGAATCGGTTCATTTGGCTCAGCAGGCGGAGTCCATGGGTGTCTTGGCGGTGGACATGTCACGCTAGCCACAGAGAAAATATCAACAACATCGGTATATCCGCCCATGCCGAGGTCTAGGTCCATGTCCAGATCGGAGCTGGGAAAGTGGAGTGGCACAGAATTGAGGTTGATAGTACTCGCAGAAGTATTTGAAGGTGTACTAGGAGGAAGGTTGAATCGGTCCTCGTCGGTTCCGTATGTAAATGCGTATCCATTGTGCGCTGGCGTATAAGGACTTGCATAGACCTTCAAAGTCTTCTTTCTTCTGTACCCGCTGCTCGGGGACGGCAGCTCGAATTCGTGAACGCCTTCCCGAAGGTAGTGCACGCCGTTCTCTTTCGCACTGGCGAATAGGTTCTGGCATTGCATGCTTGTGCCTAGCTCTTCTAAGATGTCGTCTTCCAGCCCGCGAGCAATGCTGCTCTTAATGACCCACGCCTCGTCGAGGTCAAGATCCTGGTTGCCGGCGATTACGAGGCGCAGATCCGCCGGAATGGCTCTGACGTTTTCGAGAGCCGTGTGGAAGGCGGAGAGACCGCCCATCTGGGTCAGGTTACCACAGTGGATGAAGACGTCGATGTTGGGCGGTGGCGTGACGTGGGTGACCGGCGCGTAGGGCCATTGATTGCAGGTGTCGGAGAGGACGAGGATGCGAATTGGCTTGCTGATGGACATGGTAAGGCAGTAGCATTACAATGCGTGGTGCGAGAGTGGACATTGCATCCTAGTACCGACTGCATTGTGGGATGAAATATCAAGGCGAATCACAGCAATGAAGTTCGAGGAGCATCATATGCATGCGTTGGGCCATGACAGCTTGATGGGATATTGCATTCCCCTGGTAGCCGTGGGGTGTCACTATGCCATTGGTTGTCTGCCACGACAATAACGGCGCTGCTGGATCGGAAATGGAATTTCGATAGCTTTTCCTGTGCATAAAAATAGCCGTTTGTTGGAAATTGTCCTGTATCATCAGCAGTGTTCTTGCCTTGTCTCTTGCGCGTGTCAATCATGTGGGAGTCCGTGGATGACATGCAAAAGACTGCCAGCATAGTGAAGGAGGACGAAAGAAAGCAAAAGGGAAAAAATACAAGACGGAGAGGCAAAATGAAATGACCCGTACCTGATTTGAACAGGTAACCTCCAGGACATTCCAAGTACTGGAATCTGGCGCGCTACCATTGCGCCAACGGGCCTGTTGATTCAAATTTGTAACAATTTTCCAGGCGTGGCCAGATTATAACAGGAGCACTGAGCTCTCTCGAGCCGGTTCAGGAGCAACGGCGAGTCCTTCGACGGATGCTATTTGATGAGATTCATGTCTAGAATAGAGTGCGGGGTCCCGGAGCGGTGGGGCAAGCGAGGCGCTAAAGCAAGTATTGGGTCTTCAGAAGAAGATCCGTAAACCGACCAGACTAAGGCTAGAGGAGAAATGCGCCCTTAGATAGTTCATACATACGGCCTACAAATTGGGCGTAAGAAGTTCGAGGCTCGGAGAGGGTGTCATGCTCGCATCCGTTGGTAGATTCTCCGTGTCCATTGAATCGGAGACCATTGTTGACCAAGCTAGTTGAGGACCCGAGAATGCTACAGCGGCGCAGTCTTTCGGTACGTTTGGGACTGCCATCATTCGACATGAGCGGCTTTCCAACGATTCAATGGAGGGTCCTGAGATAGCGGCAAGACCCTGTGAAGAAGCTATCCGGACCGAAAACTGCAAGGCAGAGGACAGCATAAAACGATAGATAAAGGAACGCTACGAGAATTGCAATGGAACATACAGTGTTGCCATGTCTGGTGCGAAGTTGAAAGAACATATCGTCTGATAGCGGACGAGATTTGGCGGCGCGATCAGAAGAACGCCAATTCACGTGCCGGCGTGATTGCTTGGCGCGCTTCCACTTTGTCCATCACCCTTCCTCCCATCATCGACACCACTTTGCCGCCACGATCGTTTCCGACCCTAGATATGTGACCTTTCTCTCCATGTTTCGGAACCCGCGCGAAAACCGTAAACTCGATTCGTCCTCCCACCTGACGCCCTCGGTAGGTCGTCCCCCTTCGCCACCCCGCTCTTTCTCGTCCTCGACAGAGACCGGACCGATGGCGGCCAAGTCCACGCCAAGGGCTGCACCAGCGAAGCTGAAGACTACTCCAGCACAGCCACGGAAGTCATCGACCCAGACAACCTTGGTCCCGACCGACTGGGCCAAGAAATCGCCGGCAGGCAATGGGTTCAAGGGGAAGCCCAAAGGACCGGCCAATGGCAACATCATGGCCTTCTTCAAGAAGGCAGAAGAACAAAATAATCGCATATTTCTGCAGGAGAGAGGCGTCAATGTATTATTGTCGCAGGAAACTGCTGGGGACGAAGAGGTCGGTTGGGACGAGGACAAGGATGATGTCGTCATCATCGCGAAGCCCGACAACAACAATAAGAACGGAGAAGAGCGTTTCAACGAGGATACTGGGAGTGTCAAGCGCCGGAAGCTGAGCGAGCATGCCCCGGACAAAGCGTGCAGCCCTCCTCCTCCGGACGGGGATAGCGAGCATGCCCCGAAAGCGTTGCCAGCAGACATCACGCGACCCGTGTTGGGCAGTCGTAGGAAGACAGGCCCCTTCCTCGACGACTCCGAGTCTGAAGCTGAAGAAATGATGGTTCCAGTCAGACGAGGCTTGAGCCTCGCCAAGCTCGCACCTGATCCTGAGGTTCCTGAGTCAGAGAGCGGAGTCACAATGCCAAATGATGCAGAGATCGCAATACCTTCTCCAACCGCACCCCCTACCCTGAAGACCGAAAATACCTCACAAATGGGCGACGAAGACGTGGATGAGTTCGAGGGTCTCGAAGACGAAGACTTTCCGGAGGGCGAAGAATACGACGAGCGCAGGTGGATGGAAGAACAACAAAGGCTCGAGATGGCCGAGGAGGGTCTTGAGGGTGACTTTGATGCAGAAGAGGCTCCGTCCATGTTTCCTAGCGACGCGGTCGACGATCCCGTACACATTGGCGACACCACCATCTCTACCCCGACGTGTCCAATCTGTAATGCCAGTTTGGGCGGCTTGCATGATCAAGCAGCGTCGGTGCATGTCAACGCTTGTTTGGATGGTAAACCGATAGCGATACCTACGCACCAGACACCAACCAAGGCTGTGGTACCGGCGCCTACCATCAACAGCAAAATCTTCAAGAAGCCGCCACGGCCGGCGCGCCCAGGTCAGGATAACCCCTTTCAACTTGGGAACACGAGCACCGAACCCAAGTCGGCATTTTCCAAGATAATGGCGAATCATGCCGAGGACGCTGCCTGGGCTACTGCTGCCGCTTCAGCTGCTGCTGCCAGGGGCAAGCCGGCGTTCCAACGTACTTGTCCGTTTTACAAGATCCTTCCCGGCTTCTACATATGCGTCGACGCCTTTCGATACGGTGCAGTCAAGGGTCAGAATGCGTACTTTTTGAGTCATTTCCACAGTGATCACTACATGGGACTCACGTCTTCCTGGGCGCACGGTCCAATCTACTGCAGCAAAGTCACCGCCAATCTCGTCAGACAGCAACTCCGCGTCGACCCAAAATGGGTCGTTGATCTCGAGTTTGAAGAAAAGGCCGAAGTTCCTGGTACCGAAGGCGTCCACGTCACGATGATATCGGCGAATCACTGTCCCGGCAGTTCGTTGTTCCTGTTTGAGAAAGAGATTGGGAAAGGCAAGAACCCGAAGCTACAGCGAGTCCTACACTGCGGAGATTTTCGTGCCTGTCAGGCCCATATCGAGCATCCATTGCTTCGACCCGAGGTCCAGGACGTCGTTGGCGGGAAGGGCAGACAGCAGAAGCTGGATGTCTGCTATCTCGATACGACCTACCTAAACCCGAAGTATGCCTTTCCGCCTCAGCAGCAGGTCATACAAGCGTGTGCAGACATGTGTGTAAGTCTTAGCAAGGTTCGGGCCGATGATACAGATGGATGGGAGCAGATGAAGAAGGATCGCGCAGGCAAAGGCATGGTCAAGTTCGTGCAGAAAGAGTCGGAAACAAGCAAAGACGTAGATGAGAAGGATGCCGAAGATGTCGACGCAATGAAAGTCTCAAACGGCAGCCCATCCAAGGAACGCGGTCGTTTGCTAGTAATCGTCGGTACCTACAGCATCGGCAAAGAACGCATATGCGTCGGCATCGCCAAAGCGCTAAAGAGCAAAATATACGCTCCGCCTAACAAGCAGCGAATCTGCCGCGCGCTCGAAGACCCAGAGCTCAACGCCCTCCTCACGACCAACCCCCGCGATGCCCAGGTCCACATGACGCCCCTCTTTGAAATCCGCGCCGAAACACTAGAGGACTACCTCCGCGACTTCCGCGACCACTTCTCCCGCGCCGTTGGCTTCCGCCCATCTGGATGGAACTACCGGCCCCCGAACAGCCGCTTCACCGAAAGCCCGGCCGTGCAGACGGTCCTGCACTCGCAAAATTGGAAGAGCCAGTTCTCGATGCGCGACCTCACGCCGCAACGCGGTAGCACGAGTCGCGCGAGTTGCTTTGGGGTCCCGTATAGTGAACATAGCAGCTTTCGTGAGTTGACGATGTTTTGCTGTGCGTTGCGTATTGATAAAATTATCCCGACGGTTAATGTGGGGAGTGCCAAGGCGAGGGAGAAGATGAAGGGGTGGTGTGAGAAGTGGGCGGGGGAGAAGAAGAAGAATGGGTTGTTCAGACTAAACGAGGATGGGAGTGGGTGGTAGGGTCGTAGGGGTGTGGTTTATATGTATGTGTATGGTATGATGACTTTGTGAGATTGCCGCCAGACCAGAGACATATGCATACTGTGCTCCAGCGGTTTGATAGTTGGTCGGTTGGTCCATCTGATGATGCATTGTTTGCCTGTGGTCGTGTGAGCCCGGACTCGGTCTCCCATTTCTTTGCCTCCCGCGTTCCTACTCAATCTACATCATCACCACTATCACGGCATCATACAAGCGATCGCGACGACTACCTCGAACCGCCCTGAACATCCACAACGTCCCCTCCCTACCCCCTACCCAACCCACACTCCACCCCGGTGCCCTCTTCGACCCTAACAACATCTCTAGCCCGCCCATGACTTCCACTCTATTCGCCACATCATGCGTTCTAATCGCTCATCGATGGCCATACTTCGTGTTTCTCCCGTGTCCGTATCGCCATTTTCGACAGTACTGGGTGATGCTGTACGAAGCGAAGCGAATCGATGAAGTATACCGGATTGCAGGCTGGAGATGGGCTTTGACAGTTGTCGGACCGGTGACAGGTGACTGGTCGAAAGGCGATGGGGGGTGGATATCGGGTGTGTCGGGTGGGTATGTGATGGAGGTTGAGGGGTTATTGATGGTGTGGATGTGAATGTTTGGTGGGCAGAGATGGTGGTGGTTTGGTGGTAGTTTAGTAGTGAGTTTGGGGGTATAGGATGTGGAGATAGGGGAAGGTGGGTAGAGGTTAGGGAAGGTGAGGTAGGAGAGGTAAGGGGGGATGAAGAGGTGGGAGGGTATGAAGAGGTGAGGAGGTAGGGAGGGGAGGAGGGGAGCAAGTAAGTAAGCGGGAGGATGTAGATATATGACAAGGTGGAAGGACTCAGGTGAGGGTGGCTATGGAAATCTTCGTTGTTACGATCTGATTAGTGGGATGTAGATCGGACCGAGATAGGGTTGGGAACGACCTGTAACGACGCGGAGCAGCACTCGCATTCTTCAGATGTTCCCACGGGCTTGGTGATTAGATGGATTGACTCTAGAATCCGGGGTCCAGGCGTCGCTGTGAGTCGCGATGTGGCTATGGATACCCTGCAGTCGCGCCGAATAGCTGGATGATGTGCTCATGCATCTATGTGATCGCGCGGGTACTTGGAGTCTGGAAAGATTGTATCAAAGAAGAAGTTGTTGGATGAAGAACTTCAGAGTGAGAAGGAGGTGGAGCTGGGAATGGTCCCGTGGAAAGAAGGACGGAGAAAATGGCGGCATGGTGTTGAGGTGAAGCGGGGGATGGGGGTGATCCAGAGACCATGTCCTCTAGGCGCTCGTAGGGGGTAGCCAGTCATGGAGTCAAGAAATTATCATGGTTCGAGGTCGAAGATCAGTCCTAGGGATGTTACGGGTGGGTTGTGTGGCATTTTAGCATAGGCGTCCGTGCAAGAAATGAATGACAGGCTGCTGGTGATTCAGAAAGCATGAAATATGGAAAAACTACAGTGGCGGTTCACACATATGGAACATGAGTCAAGGCGGGAAGAGTCATCCCCAGAAAGAGTGATGAGTCGACCTAGAGTCAGATCAAGATATTGCACGGAGTCATCCAATGTACACCATTGCTTCTCTGGCCAGCTTCCGCGCGACTCTTCCTCTTCTCCTTCTTAGCAGCACTTATTGCAAACCGAACACCACGATATCCACAAAGACTACAAGAGAACCAAATTACAACGAAGACGACTCAAAAGATCAGATCTTCGACCAAAGCCGAACAATGAATCCCGAACACGATAACGAGACGCAGCCTCCTCCAAGACAGAATCTCCAACATGTTCCACCTTTTCGAGAGATACGGGAATGGCCACCGACGGCCGGTCCCGCGTATGCTGACTCTCGAGTCTCATTACCGGAGCCTCGAAGCACGGGGGTTGAGCGGGATCCGTACGATGTTCAAGCACTGAGGAGACTAAACGCATCGGATGCTGACTCTCGAATCTCACTACCGGTACCTCAAACAACGAGGCATAAGCAGCATCCACACGATGTTTCTGCGCTGGGGAGACTAAACATACACGGACGGATATATCCAGATGGACATGAACGGCATCACGAGCAGAGGACGGCACCATGTGCCGAACCTACAGCAACAAACGACGGTGAACGCGCGAGTAGACTCCAGGTCGAATCACACTATATGCAGGGGCCCGGACATCCAGCAGATGAGAGTCCAGCTAGTCCCAAATTGGTCGGGGAAGACCTCAGAATATATAACGATAAGTTAGCCAGGATGATCGAGAAGAACCAACGTACCTACAGCTGGAAAAATCAAAAGCCAGAGATGAAGCAGATAATCTGTAAAGCTGGTATGAAGACTCGTCGAAGATGGGAGGAGCTGAACGGCCGGGAAAAGAGGGACATGCAGCTATGGTTAATGGGTTTTGATGCTGCTGTCAGCAATGGCATGCAAGCAACTAGGAATAGGGAGAAGAAGAAGACGGAAGCCCAGGCCAAGGGCCCAGGATAGTTGAAGATAGCGGCATGGAAGAACGGATGGCATCGCTTCACTTTGGATTGGGACATGTCATGTGAAGACAGAACCTTGGGGTGAAGGCGACGAACTCACAAATCCAGACGGGCACGATTGTATCAGGGATGCGTTTAATCTGGCACTGCAGAATGCAGGACAAGGAGGGCTATAAGCGTTATTTTTGTATATAGTTGAGATTCACCTGTACGGTTTGATGAGTCGTGAAATTCCAATAAGTGATATGTGTAATATGAGAAACATTCAACGACCAAACACCCACTTAATGTAGATAGACCTATTTCGAGGTTGACTTCCACTGGCACAAACTGCTGACCATGTGAGTTTGTCCTGTTCACATTGCGTTGTTGCCCAGTAGATCCCACAACTCCAGTGCATTTTCGTGGTTTCAGAGATAGCTTTGGTCATGTGAGTCTTGGTGAAATGAGTCTACCAAAAAATATGACTCAAATATTTGACAGTCATCACTCTAGTCGAGTACCTAAGCACCTCCTCCCGGTTATTCACAACTTCACCCTTACATATATACATTTAACCGTAAATATACTCTCGATTAAACCAACAGCTTTCTTTTGAACATAACATAGCACCTTGCATAGAACCATCACAACATGCCTCAAGACCAGCCCAGGAAGAGCCCAGCCCTTCGTTCTTCGATCCACAAGCTGTGCGAGAATAAAACAGACACATTCTCCTCGTGTGGGAGCAATGAAGTCGACTCCGGTGCTACAACAAACAAACTTGTTTCGATCAGCAGACTTCTCAATCCTGTTGAAGTTCCTCCCCTCCAGGCAGGCAGATCCGAGTCCAGAGACACTCCATCGCAGGCTATGGCGCCCCTGAAGTCACTTAAAAGAGTTGTTAGGTCTGCTACGCCGGACGACTTGGGAGCTTCAGAAACAGGCAATACATCAGCTAAAAGTCCAGATATTGAGTCCTTGATTCCCGCTATCATTGTGGGATCAGGGGAAACTTCGCAGATATCGTCGAACAGCACGAATCAGAGGCGTCCTGGCTCCGCACAACCTACTCAACTGCAAAACGTCACTCCTAAAACTCGTCGAGGGTTACTGTCAAATCCAGCATCTGGGTCAGTATCAAGACACAAACGTCGCAAGTCGAACGAAGGCTCCATTCCCATCGAAAACTCACAGTTGCCTCCTGGTACGTCAGAGGGTAACAGAACCTCTTTCGGCGACGATCCCCCTTTTTATCACGCTTCCAACTTTGTCCACAAAAAGAACAATACTATAGCAAAACAACAATGGGAAGCAATGGTAGCGTCATTGGCCGATGAAGATACTATACGCATGTACGACCTTAAGGGGGGTAGCTTGCCCAAAGATATTGCGGAGACTATCAGCATACTTCCCGAACTTCCCCTAACAAACAAAGATGTTTATTCTGGGTTTGCATCAATTCCTAGGATGGACAAATTGATACTCGGGGCTTACTTGACTGGTCTAAGACAGGTTGTGGATGCCAACTTGGAAGCCCAGTGGAACCAGCGAGAAGGGGGTGTCGGAAAGGCGGTCGAAGCAAGCGCTCACAGAGAAAGTCCGAAGTCATTGACCAAATCGTTCATTCAACCATTCCTGCCCGCGTATGTTACTAACGAGAATACGATAGATGAAGCCGTCTTTGAAGCTCCTATATCCGGTCAGCCTACAGTTGCCTCAAAGAACCTTTGTCTGGTAATCCTGGGATCGAGTTCCTCTCGCAAATCGTGCCGGAGATTACTGGATGGGCCTGTTGCCGCTGTCTCCGCTCTTCTTGTCTTTGTACATCGGCCAGGTGCATCGGTGCAGCCATTATGGGTCTCAAGAGCGTAGTACTGGGAGACTTACCATCGCAAACATCGTAATCCGGATCGCTATCAACGAACCGTGATCCTCGCAGCCCGCGCGATGGTCTTTTAGAAGTGCTAGAGCTTGGTGTAACGGATGCCGGCGCATGATGGCCGACCGCATCAAGCTGATACTAAGCAAGAAAGGTTGGCAGCGTTCAAACGATATAGGCTGCCTGGATGCGGCCGCAGACGAACCGGCGATTTGGAAACTTTCCAGAGAAACTATTCAAAGGCTACATCGAATGAAAAACGCAAGGGTAAAACGACTAGCAAAGTTCTCCCGACTGAATACCCAGAACACGAGGAGAACACGCACGAAGATGATGAGGCAGCCGAGATCGTGCGACTACCGTCACAAAGCAAAGAGCGATACAATAAGTTGGTTGCAACCTTGAAAGCTTCTCTACAAAAGGAATATAAGTGGGAAAATGTTGAGTCCGTCGTCCGATCGACTCTAATCCAAGTGGGCTTCCCGAATGAAGAAGGGCAGACCTTGAACTGGAAGGGCGCCCACGCGATCGCGGATGCCGAGGACAAGACTCGGAAATGGGTAAAAAATTTCAAATCCCGCTTGAAAGATGCGCAGAAACTCTCACAGAGAAACACCAACGATGTTTGAGGCTATAAGAGCGGTGTTTCTGCGGCGGTAGGGGCTTTCGTTGGAGAGAAGCGCTATTTGATGTGACTGGTGCGAGAACATAGACGGAGGTTGAAATTGGAACCCGACCTCGGGGACGGAGTTACTTGATTGAATGTGGAATTAACTAAACAAACGGCGAAAATTGGATCATGTTAACCTTCGTGATGAATGGAACATCAATCTTACTACGCTGCCAGGTTCTTCTGCTTCAATCGTTCCTTTGGTCAAACCTCGGACCAAGGGGAGCCCAGGGTGAAAGCATTGCTGAAGGGTAATCGCCAAGCTTACTTCTACCTCGACAAGGAAATATGCCGATATCCGTGCGGGACACCGTCAAAAAGCTTCCTGAACCTTCTAGCGAATAGCGAGATATACCTGCAGGCCAGACGTCCGATGTTCATACTTAGGTCACCGGTTTATGGCAAAGTGCACGGGGGCAGACCCGTGATTTGCAAAAATAGAACGAGCCCAAGGTAAAGACTCAGATTGAAATATGCGGATGAAGACGAAGGCGCCGAAGAAGGAGGGTAGTCAAAGCTCAAAGTTCAAGTCAGAGGCCGTGGAAAAGTAGGCAAAGCAGAAAGATTATGCGAGCTTTGCAAATGCAGAAGCCCATCTTCTGGAACTGTATGTGTTACCACTACAGAACAACGATGAGATTTCCCCGTCTGGTAAGGCTGCCTGGTCCCCAGAAGAAGAACGATCGGGATTCCTTGGGTTCTCCCACAGACAATGAGGACATGCGCCCGGGACGAACCTCAGGTTTACTACAGCGGCAAAGGTCACAGTGCACTCTAGCTCTAGGAAACAGACTCTTAGAGCTTCCAAAGGCCTACATTTCTCATCTTTAACGGGCAAGGCTAATAGAATCATGGATGAGAAATGAAGATGAACTGTAATTTGTTGGGGATCGCGACCCAAGAAGGAGAGTACATTGGAAAGTGTAATTTGGGGTTCATTTCATGATGTCTGTTGAGTCTTTTCATTGAGAGTTAGCATGCTATCGACAAAGACATGTCAGCAAATCCTATACCCACTCATGGATCTAATATTTCAAGGATACGTCTTTGAAGAAAGGGAATCCCAGTCAGAAGATCTTGCGGCTACCTGGAAGATAGGCATACTACATCCTCCACCAGATGTAGCTAAGCCAGGTGTTCATTGGTGTCGAACACGTCATCGATGCATGACTGTTGGGGAGATGGCGACTTAGAGTCATATGGATGAGTCGAGTGCGAGTTCACGGAAGGTCCATGCGTATGTCTACTTCTTCCCTTACACCTAATTCAACCTCTGAGCTATCCTTATCGAATATACTAATCAAACCGTGTAATCACAAAAATTGTCTATCAACGACGAACTCTTTCATAAAATGCCACCAAGAGCAACCCATAGGAAACACGAAAAACTCCCGCCGATGCACGATGTTCTCGAAGGCAGAGTATTGCAACAACAAACAAAGGCAATCAGAGAGCCAATTTTGAAATCACACCCTACTCATGACCTGGACACAGTACCACCTTTCAGAGACCTAGCGCTCTATGTCCCAAAGCCAGATCATTCGTCTTTGGATACAAATGCTGTCTTCGACTATAAAGTCCCGCGACAGAGAAATGAGGGGGTCCCTCGTGGACGAATTGACTTGGACCACCTCGCGAAGCTGTACAAGGGAGCCAATTCATACATACATGTATCGGGACCCGAGAAGCGATTGGACCTAAAGGAGTGGGAGCAAAAGTCGTTCACGGCACCTGAGCATAATGTGCCTCGGGAAATGAGAACTCCGGGCATAGAGTTAGCTAACAGTCGCAGAAAAGCTGACTGTGCGGACACCTCTCTTCGAGCCACTGAAGAAGGCCTCGGGGAAATCCTATCCCAGTACATGATATCTCCATTGGAAAGAAAAGAGCAGGATGGATCTATGAACATGATGGAATTTCCTGGCGTGGGTCCACACCATCCGAGAGAGGTCAACATTGCTTCAATCCGTAATTTCTCAAGGCCGAAGCAGGAGCAGTCGCAAGGCCACACATTACCGAAAATAAAGCTTCCGGCGCTTCCCGATGACTGCAAACCAAGACTCGATTATTTCGGACCAGGGGTCTCGTTGTGGCCTATGGATAGCTCGAGTCGCAACAGTAATCACAGACCGGTCGATGCCTCATCAGATGCTCAGACACTCGATGCGACCCCAGCTAGGAACACTTTAGAGGAGACTTCAAGCAATGACGGCCAATATCAGATCTTGTCGGCTCCCGGGGATGCAACCAGACGTAGTCGGTATGCCTTGTCAATAGCTACAGCCTCTGAGCGTGGTGCAAATTCCGGTATAACCGATTTTGATGAGTCAGTATGCGCACCGCGGGCCCCAAAGCTCATTATTGATTCGGAAGCTAGCATCGCTATACCACCAAAACACACACCTGCAGGCGGACACAGAGCCGGACTAGCACGTTTACTGCCACGTCCCTCCGCTCCACTTTCTCTCTCCCCGGGGCCTTCACCCGAGAATGCATTCGCTGGGGAAACCAAGTCGAACGCAGAGACGCAATGGGACAACCTCGTACAAAACTTGCCAGATCAGGATCAAAAGACGCATTTCGATCGCAAAACTGGCCGTATGTCTACTAAAGTTCTTGAAATCCTTTCAGAAATCCCGGAACTCCCTTCTCCCGGTTCTCGAAAGGTCTCTGAAGAGCTCGAAAAGTTCTCGAGGGTTGATCAACGGTTATTTTACGAGTGGTTGGGCAGCCTGCGTGAAGCTGGGGAGGGTAGAGATAAGGCGAACCAAGAAGCGAAATTACGGAGAGAAAAGGCAGCTGCGAAGGAAAGACGGCGAAAAGAAGCAGAGAGAAAGCAGGGACAGGGCAGATATGCACCAAAAATGGATTGTTATATTCGCGGACCAGATGGGGAACTGACGACTGTGGATCAGTTGTGCAATCGCGCTGTAGAACGTAGCCGTCAGAGGTTAGAGGCTGCAGATGAAAATTAGGAGGAAGCGTGTTCTAGGAGCAAGTCATCGAAACATTGCACTTCTGTGGGTGATGACTCACGAAATGACGTATAGCCTCCCTAATGACAATTATCTTTGATTCTACATTGTGGTCTGCATTGATTAACAAAAGACATCAGGATGATATTCCGCAACTGATAGGCTTGCATCTCGGTGAGTCATTCGAATCTAGTCACACACGACCACCAAGGTGTGTCAGACTGCAGTCATGGGCGCTGACACGTATGATACGAATGTTTTGTTCTTCTTCCATAGGCTCTTACTTCCCCTTTCGCAAACTATAACACCTTTTGACAAAAAACAATAACTCCAGAGATTACGAATACAACTATTGCTACGCTCAAAGCAAGACACAGACCAATCATGTCAGCGAACAGACCCACTGTGGCCGAACTTGCTTCCTGTTATGAGCCGTGGCAACTGCCATACTATATCCATACACCCCTTCACCTCGATAAGGAGTGGAAACATTATTTGCTCGATATCCTCGGATTTGAACCCAAAGTTGGGAAACATGAAGAGTCTTGGGACGACAGAATTGCGGGCATTGAAGACGGAGAAACCCGAGAGGCTCTGAGTTATAAGAACCTCCCCGAAGATGCAAGGTTAGGGCTCCAGAAGATATACGATGATTGTGGAAAAGCCAGACCAGATAGGCCACGAAGACCTGACAGTATGTCTGATAAAGAATACGAAGCGGTAAAAGTCGCGAATGATACGGTCAAAGCTGCGTATGAGGTGAACGAAGCAGCAAATATCCTACTTGGCATGGCAAAGAAAGAGGAGAACGAAGCAGCAAGAATCCTACTTGGGATAATGAAGAAAGAGAAGAAACAATACATGCCAAAAGGGCGGAGCCATGCTGTTACCAGTACCCCAGGCTCGACTCTTCCCGATAGCGCAAAGCTTGCTTTGTCCAAATTCGACCTGAAACCACTGGCGCTAGATCTTTCCGAATGCAACGATGCCCGTGCTAGCTGTATTGAGCAATTACCGCATAACATCACCGAAATGTTACTACAAGGACTAGCTCTAATGGTTCCCAATCGCAGCGAGCGTGTGCACTCAAGACAATACTCATTGCCGCACTGAAGTGTATGAGTAAGATCGGATTTTTCAATAATGGGGGGGAGAATGGCAAGTACAAGCAAAGGAATTGGGCAGGCACAGATGAAGACGACGCAAAGACACTGATATTGTACGAGAGAAAGTTCTGGTATGCGGTCTGCAGAGGGATTAAGGTTAGGGAAAGCCCCAACAGATGGGTCAGAGTCGAAGTCCCACAAAATAGCCACGATTTTCCCACGGGCCTGCTGGGTCAGCAAATTCATGAGTTATATGATTGGCTCAAGGATGACGACACAGGCATGGTCTATCAACAACATCTTTGGGAAAATTGGAATGCGTCACGCCAGAACGTTGTTAAGCGGACCGGAACTCTTGGTATGATGGGCTATAAGACCAATCCAGGTGTTCTGAAAGAAGAGCTGAGGAAGCCATTCAAATATTGCAAACAATGGCTTCGCAAGATTCTGATGGAGGCAACAGATGGTGCATACGGCAAGCTGCGGGAACGAGAACGAGATACAGAGTCCGAAAAACTCTATGCTGCAGCTTCAAAGATCTCTGGGGAACCTAAAGATCTGGCAGAAACGAAGCTGTTGCGTTGGAAAGAGGCTTGGGATCGATTTCATGCCGAGGGCACAGATGCTGAACAAACACAAGACGTTGATGCAGATATGCTCGATGTAGATGCATCGGATGCAGGAGACATGGAATCCTCGGATGAAGACTGATACTTGAGGAGGGTTGCTCATTTCTACTTTTATGTTTACTTTTTGGTAATGGCGTGTTATGGGTTCTTGGTGTAACGGAATGTTCTTTCATTGACACTGTCATTATGTACTACGTTTGTCTTTCTAATGAATCATCTTCATGCTCGACTTCATTAAATCTCATTTATCCTTATCTAGTAGCCCGGCCTTATTGACTGTTCAAAGGAGCAACATATCACAGCAGATTCTGATGGCAGAGGCACGAGCGAGGAGTCAAGCATGTGGGGACTCATGAATCGATTGGTCGTCAGAGTCCGATGATGCGCTATGACTGGAATACTTGGAACAGTCATAGAGGAGATTATCTCAGTATAGGTTGCAAATCTCTTTCCCTTCACTGTTTTTTTTTTTTCGCTTTTCACTAAGTATTCACACCAATTTGATGAGACCCGCAGATTACGCAAAATTTCGACTGACTTTCAGCTCTACTCCCCTAAAGAACGATATACACACCATGCCGAACAGCAAACTTGCTGGAGATCACGAACGCCGCTCTCCAAACGTTAATGTCGCCGCAGCTAAAGATTACAAGCCCACATTTGTATACGATGTCGATGACGAAGATGTCAAGAAATTTGACCGAGAAATATGTGAAGGTGCACAGATCTTACTGGATCTTCACAATGCGGACTGCAATAACACCCCCACGATCGTGCCACCGGCCCTTTCCTCGAAGGTTCCACGAAGCTTTGACCCAAGCGAAGAGTCAAAAGGAGCGAGTCATCATGGCTTAAATTTAAATGAGGGAATTGAAGGAGATTTTTTTTCTGAATACCTCAGTGCGAAGGACGTATTGATATTAGAAGAGGCGATGAATTGTTACATCACTTCTCTAGATACAAATGGAATCGAATCCGATGCCTACGAACAAGCGAGGGAAGCGTGGAACAGCACGCTCACCGGTATTTCAGATGGAGAAATTCGAAAAAATTTTATGTTCGACAACTTAGGCGAGACTGTACAACACGTCTTTCAAAGGATGTTCGAAGCACGTGGATACATGAAGAGGTCCGGAGTTGAGCACGATTGCAATTTTTTTGTGAGAATCACTGAGGAAGAGAAGTTCGCTGTTAATGCCGTGTTGTCGGTCCGAGACAGAGCATTGGCGAATTATGCAGGGATTTGTAGTAGCACATGAGAAAATGGACCGAAGGGATGTCAGAAAAGGGACAACAAAGCCTAGACAGGAATACGCCGCACAGCCACCTTCGGAGACAAAATATCCTTCAGTCTCATCGGGACCTAGGTTCGTCAATTTCAATAGGCGTTATAAAGCGTTTTCATTCATTTTTGGGGGTGCCATGGAGTCTCAGGTTCAGGCGAATCTTGGTAGAATTTGCAATCTTTCATTTTACATTTAAACTTTCGCGCACGTATAAAGTTTACCAAGTTTTTGCAAACAAGGCCATCAACGATCGGAAATTGTCACATACATCTACGCTTGCCACTACTTTGTAGCAAACGAGACCCGACAGTTCCATTGATCGGCATTGTGAGCAAAGGTTTTGGTGTTGTCTGGAGGTTCTATTGTAGTAGTTTCGTGCCTTCAGAGTCAATCTGCCGCGGCTTCAGAGATCGTGAGAAGCTTGAAGCATCTCCCAGAAGTATGAGATTACGTAAGTGCGGGATTGACTGCTCAAGTGGTGAATGTAAAGGTCAACCCACTTTAGGCCGCTGAAACCTATGCCAGACTACATCACTTCTTTAAGTTTTTGCACGACCTACCCCTCACCACAACCGCCAGAATCTCTCCAACCTCACTCGTTTCTCTGCATCCAACCGATCTCAGGACATGGAGACTCTCTCCAGGATGCCTACCGCCCTACGGCGTCGCCTTCTCCAAGATATCGTCGAGGTTCAGCGAGAGCCTTACCCGAACATTTTCCTGCACATCGATGAAGCAAATCTTACGTCGGCGTGCTTGGTGCTGACTCCTCCCGATGGCCATCCATTGCATCTTTGTATAGAGTTTCTGGACGACTATCCATTACGAGCACCACGTATCACAATTCAGAGTTCTGTGGTACATCCCAACGTCTACGGTGACTATATCTGTGCATCTATTCTCAATGAAGCTGAGGGATGGACACCCGCGTACACATTACGCGGTATCTTGATCCAGCTTCTCAGCTTCTTCTGCAGTGATAGTCTAGAGCAGGATACCGGTGGCTTGATGGACCTGAAGAAGTTTCGCGCAGCATCTCAGCGAATGGCCGGGGCCACAAATGGTTGCCAGTGCTTTCTCTGTCGTCGAAACTATAGCCGTTCCCCATTTGAATGCGAAAATTGCGGTTTTCATTCCGATGACCAGGATCGAACAACAAATCATGCATCCGCGCAGAATGTCGTGATCGGTTCAGAAATACGCGCTAGCGGACTTCATTCGCATCCGCAAGAACGTTCCAAGCTATTCGAAATGTCCGACGAGATCATTCTTCGTCTCATTACATTTCTGGACGCGATCGATATTTTCGCCTTTGGCGAGGCTCTGCCAACAATCAAGCACATGTTACATGGCTATGATATCATTCGCATCCGGGAGCTGCAATGTTTCTGCCTCAAGAAATCGCACTTGGTTACCCAGCTCGGCATTGGCGTCTCAGTTACTGGTGGTAACCGACCAATCTTCCGTTCCGAATTCGACCTTCTCTCAGACGAAGCATACAACTCGTTCGGCATTCGCAAATCTATTCAAGGTGTCGAGTTCGGCGCATGGCTCCCGCTACCCCTGTCTCATGGACATTGGTATAAAGTTCGCCAGCAGGCTGGAGCCGCTCTCACTGAACTCCATCGTATGGCGCAGATGAGAAATCGTGATCAGGTGGAAGTTCTGTATCACTTCATGAACAATATCGTGGTCCAGTTCTCTAGTGAAGCGGATCGGTCCTTCAACCGACCTGCCGACCAACCCGACGCGCGAAGCACACTCACACACGCGTCGGAGAAGGCCGTCGAATCCTACTTCGCGCTTTTCCACTTGCTGCTCTGCATCGCTACTGAGGATTCAGCTATCATAGCTTCCGCGAACCGAATGGTGTCCCGCTTCATTGCTGGGCCACGATCAAAGGCGTATTTCCCCGACCTCGGGCATGTCCTTGTTGCCGCCTTGATCTCAGCCGACGGAGTGACTGAAGACGTCAGCTTCCATGTCATCAAAGAAGCAATCCTGCGGAACGTGGTATGGATGCTAGATAGCAAAGGAGCGGGAATGGCGGAGCTTGCCTACATCGAGCCCTCGAGGGTGTCCGACTATCGCTTGACGAAGACTTTCGAGGCTTCACGCACGTCATACCGACTGCTTATGTTCCTGAAGCTTTTCAGCTCCACCGCACGCCAACCTGGCAAGTCTCTCTTGCAGCTCCACGACGAGCTTTTCGACACTCATGGGGCACCACCTTCGGGAACATCGGCTATCATGGCCTATGAGATCCGGCGCATTCGAAACATCAACAACTTTCCTGACTTCCTCATCGCAATGGGCATCTCCGAGTTGCCGACGAAGGCAGACTTCTCAGGCTTCCTGAAGCGCACAATTGGCGATAGCGTCAGCGTAGGGTATTCGTGCATGCCGATGGATCAGAGTCAGCTGTACATGCTTCGTCAGATGCGCGAACCTCGTGTTGAAGTGAGCATAGACGTCGATCTCTCACCACAACTGGAGTATTGGTTTGATAGAGGAGGACAATGGCATGGGAGCACTTGGACAGGTCCTCCGTCTTTCTTTCCCGGGAGAGGCAGTGGTAGAGGTGGTTATCGAGGTGGCAGGTTCGGCGGTAGGGGGCTGGGGAGGAGACTGGGAAGGTGCTAATTGACCATGCACTTCAATTGCGCATGGATACGATGTCGGATCTACGAGACTGGTTCCACGTTGGATAGACATATGACAAGATATCTGGAGATAGATCAACATATCCAGAGATAGATCAACATACAGCTGAATACGACTTGTACTCTACGTTTTGATACTGAATGCTATGTGCGTCGAGTTGCTGACACTTTACATGCATATACAACTCGACACTTCAAGCAGGCTTCTGTGGAATAGGTGCCGCTCCATACCTTTTCTGAACGCCCAATATTTCCGCTAAACCAAGGCATTGCTCTCTCAGGTCGACAAGATCCTGCTTCGTAGCGCCATTGATGAGCATGCCTTTCATATGGTGCTGCAGTTGGTTCGGCGTATCCATCCCATAGAGCGCTGACACTATGGCATACCCTGTCGTTAGGTCATCGATGATGCCATCGAAAGAGAATACACGGGCATATAGGACATCTAAGGCTACATTAGCGAGTAAAATCCTGAGTGCGGTGAGTCGTTTCATGGACACAAAAGCAAAACATGTTCACACACAAGCGTTCCCACATACCTCTCACAACAAAAGCATAGTCCGGACTGGCCCGCACCGAAGCCCCCGGATCAAAATCCTTATTCCGCGCATATATATTCGACCAAAACCGCTTGCCCCGCTCTCTCGCTAGATCTTCCAACTCTTGAGAGCGCAGTGGTACGCCAGCGTCGCGCAAGTTCTCCGGTATGCAGTTTCCGAGAATGCGCATCGCATTGCCCGTCCGCGCCGCACCCACGATGCCTGTCGACTTGATCAGCCCTTCGCGCACGCAAGCTACGGTGCGTTTGCGCTCCTCATCTGACGCTAGCGTGGACAGCACATGTTTCGAGAAGTGCTCGTATACTTGGGGAATGACATCGGGGTAGTTGAGCGAGGAGAGAGAGATGATGGTGCACATGTACCATCGCGCACGTAACTCGACGTCTGATTGGTCGAGCGGGGGTGCGAAGAAGGAATCTGATATTGTGGGTGTAGGAACAGACATATTGCAATTGCCGGGATGGTAAATCCGTTCAGCTTGGCTCAATTGGCATAGTAAATATAGGTTTGGGTTGCGACAGGTTGGGCTTTGCTTCGGACTTGCATATCCGGGATCGGCAGAATCCTGGCGCGAGCAGTTCAATGGCAAGTGACCTACAGCAATTACTTTGTATTTCCGACCCACAGATAGCTCACCTGAGGCTACTGATGACCAACCGACCTGAAAATCTGGATCTCGTTGCACGGCCATTCATCCTGCTTCTTATGTAAGTTTCAACTGTGGGAAGCGATCCCGGAATCTAAATTCCATACACTAAAACTAGGGTGTATTATCGGCAGGTCGACATCATCTGTGTATGAAATAGTTTCAATCTCTAAAACAGAGCTATAGCATTAGGCGGCGACGCAACAGCCCCCGTATAATTCAACGGCGCCGACGTGAAGAAAAACGACCATCTTCTCAACCTCTCACAAATGTCCGCCAACTCATCCAAATCGAACAACTCCCCAATCGGCGTGCCCCACCCAGCGAGCAATATAGGATGCAAATGCCACTTACGGTCCGTCGGTGCTGTACGCAGCGTCAGTGTTCTGCCACGCTCACAGCAGCTCCAATATCGTGGTACTTACGCCTAACCTCAAACCCAGGAGAATCACTGACCACAGCGGCAAACTGCCTTTCCCACAACCACTTCGTAGTCTCTTCTCCCTGTGCAAGTCCGCACCACTCTCTGACGCTTGCGACCTCTTTTCGTTTGGTGTCGTCGAGGAGCTTGTACGCGCCCACGTAGCCCGTGCGCAAGAACAACACATCTCCGACCCGTGGCTCGGTACCCTGCTCTTTCAGAATGGATTTGACGTCTTCGATTGCGATGCCGTGTGGCTTGAAATGCTGAACGTCAATACCGCGCCGCTGCGCAAATGCAACATAGTCAACTAGAATACCTCGTCCTGCTAGGCCCTTCTTTGACCAGGGCTGGAGGCTGTTCACGTTTGACTTTGGCTGTGAATGGATTTGTTCCTGGGTAACTCTTTTCAAAATATCAGCGATGCTGGGACTGGTCGTGATTGTTCCAGGGATTACTTACCCATTGTAGAAGGTCTGTTCCTTTTGATATGCGAAATGCCGGAGACTGTCCCATTGGGAACTGCCCTGTGTGTTGAAAGATATCTATTGCCCAATCAGCTTGGCATCGTCGTATATATTGAAGACATTGTCATACCACGTCATCATTGACAGTCAATGGCGACTTGTCGATGATTTTCTGCTCAAAGCCTGCTCGTCCAAGCAGTGGCGGGTTGAAGAAGTCAAGGGGAAGACTGTGTACATATCAGACAACTGTATCTACGGCTCCTGAAGAAGGAGCAGTTCACTCGAGTGCGACCCGGTCTCCAGTCTGAATATCTTCTTTTGCCGTTTGTAGAATTCGGGCCTTTGTGAGGTAGTTCAGAGACCCTAGTGCAGCATCCTCGCCTTCTGTTTGACCCCATAAACCCCAAGCGGAGTTTGGAGGATCGTCTTTGTTGAGAGGCAGATTGGACAAGGGCGGAATAGATTTATCGGTGGACGACATGGTCATGGGAGTCGTTTGAAAGTTCCGTGGGAGAGTCTCAGCATACAAATGCTGCGATATTAGAGTCTGTGTCAAAGTACGGGAAAGGGAAGGTACTCTACTGGTCTCCCGGACATCGAAGTCCGTCTAATACCCGGCCCCGAAATATGGCTGCCGTGCGAATACAACGCTCAAGCTGATCGACAACGCATTTGAGCGCTAGCGTAGGCATGTCTAACAGCACAAAGTTTATATCAAACCTCAAACTGGAAGACACATTACACAATAGTTCTTTCAACCACGTTGCTTAGACGCGAACTTGAGAAAACGACACTCCACCATGCCTACACCAGGAATTCTCATGCGGATGCTGCACTCGAAAGAGCCACTAAATGAATCTTCGTTGGATGCGCCCAAAGTGAGCTCCGGCATAGAAGCTGCCTACAAACTCACAGCCCTCGAAAAGGAAAATCCGTGGCTCAACACGATGTATTTCCTCGATGACATCGCACCACTTGCCAATTCCTCGGCCTCATATGATGAGGACGTCAAAGCCAACGCCTCCGACTCCATTCCAATCTCATGGGTCCTATGCGCCTTTATCAACGGTCGCGACCAAAGCACCCCATCACAGCAAACCTACACCACACCCCACGTCCCAGCTGCTACCCCCAATCCCGGATCCGTCGTCATCGTGAACGGGTCGACACCTCGCGCCGACAAGGAAGACGACTACCACGCATGGTACGACCAAGAGCATGGTGACAAGCTGAAATTGGTCCCGGGGTGGAATGTCGCGAGACGGTATAGTCTGGCCAAAGCGTATGGCAATATCGAGACTGCGAATTTCTACGGAGTCAATTTCTATGACGAGAAGAATGGACTTGGGGGCCCGGAGTGGAAGGCTGGAGTGACTGAGTGGACGTTGCGGATTCGAGATAATGCTGCGAAGCCGAATATTCGGCGACAGTGGAAATTCGTAGCGGCTGAATGATGGCCAGACATTTGAATCTTTGAGTGGGTTCTTTCATACGCTAGAATGGTACTAGTAGCGAATAGACCAACATTTTGTGCAAGCTAGCAACTGCGGATAGAAAGAGTGCGATGTTCAGTACATCCATTACGCTTGTGTATACCCATGGGTCGCTCGAATACAGCAAAAGACACGAACTAGGATCACACTGCGAACAAGCCGTAAAGATCATTTTGTGAAATCGTCCACTCGTCGTTGGTCATGAAACTTTGATCAAGTTGGAGCTGTGACGGATCTAGTGCAGCCTGGCAATCAGAGAATCCGTCGCTCCATGTTCCTGCCAATGACTGAGGTGATATGCCAGAGCCACCACCGAGGTTCTCATCCAACGACACGTTAGAGAATATGCTTCTGTCGAAGTCGTCTGGCCATGTCGGCTCGATATGTTGAGGCAAGGCCGCCTTGGTAGCTTGATAGAACTCGTGCACAGAATCGCGTAAGATGGCCAGGGGTCGCTGTAAGCCAAAGTTACAGCCGTCCTGGAGCTCTCCCAAACACTTCCATAAAAATGGAATGATTTCGGTGAACTGGCCGCGGCTGAATCGCTCCACTCGGAGTGCGACCGTTGCCGCCGAATACACAGCGTAGCCAAATAGAAACGGGGCACGCCTCAAGGAGAATGCTTCTCGATAGGCTTGGACATGGTTGGTGATCATCATGGCGCTGTATTGGCAGTACTGTTCGCACTGGCGTTTCATATCTATATCAGAGTGGCGTCGCAGATGGCCTTCTTCCATGAATGCACGGTATAGCAGTATTCGGAGAACATGGAATGTTGTGCTAGCATCATCAGCATTACGCGTGATAGACCTTGGGTGTGACTTACTGTGGAGTAATCTGATGTGGTGGCGGACTGTTACCTGCGTGGTCTGCATCGGTATGTGAATGTTTCGGCGAGTTACTTGTCCACTGTTCTAGTAATCGCTCGATACTCGCCTTTGTGTTGAGCACAGACTTAGTATCGTTCTGCATGATAGCGATATCGTATATGTCGGACACCATCTTGCCTATCTTGGCGAGTCTGATCAGGCTCGTGAAAGTGGAGATTGCACGAGCAGGTTGAGGCTCGTACGCTGGTATGATCACCGAGAGCGGATCGACGTAGGGCTGCCATTCATCCAGCTCCTCGAATGTATCCAGAAACGACAGTGGTACCCGGGCTTCAACAGTCGCGAACATGCAGGGTCGGCCTAAGAAAAGGGATTGCGTCACGTCAGTGACATACGCTCCCCAGTATAGCCTCTTGCGCATCTCTTGTTCCATGTCACGATGGAGATTATAGCGGTTCGACCTTGACTCAACTGTTTCATAGTCCAGGGCAAGCATAAGATGACAGCCCAGATCGATGACCATGCGATAGGCCATGCCTGACATATTCCACCCTTCGCTTATTTTACCCCTTGCAACCAACGAAGTACTCATCAGCAGTAGGGCAGCTGCAGTGGGTATGCTCGCTTGCCCCATTTCCTCGACTAGCAGCTGCCGGAATCGATCGTAAAAGTGCTGACCTTTATTCTGGGAGCCTCGACAAGACGAAAAGCCCTCTCGATCGCTAAAGAGCGAGCTGCTATAGAAGATGGCGTTCAAGAGGAGCTTATTGACCCACGGTCCTCCAGGCTTTCCAATGCTACCCATGACGGCTGGTCGGTATAGGATCAGGTTCGGGTGATCTTGGTGCTTGAAGAACAGTTCCAGTAGATGCTTTGCAAGATCAAGATCACATTCGTCCATGTCGACGGGCTTGCTTGGATTGCGAAAGATGGCGGTTTCATGTTGGCGTTGAAGAGCAGCGTTGCTAATGAGGCGAGCCTGTGCCATGGATATGGCCATGTCGCCCCTGCGACTGATTTTGGAAATGTTTTCACTATGCGTCGCTCGCAGTGTAGGATTCATGATCCCTGCGAGCCCGTGAACCGAAGCGACTCGTCCATCTTCATGGTAGACGCCGGCAACACGAGCTTCGCAAGGCGACAAACTTGTCACATTCGCAGACCCGTCGGCCTGAGTTTCCATTTGGGTGGTCGGCTCGGGATTGGTTTGCTGACTAGGATCGCTCATGGGAGGGTGGGGAGACGAGTGTGGTCGTTGTTGGGTGAAATGATGCGGCGCGGCAACCACAACCGTCTCAGCTCCGTCATCCTCAAATGGAGCACAGTTCTCGACAGGCTGGTGGATGGGGAATTGATGTGCTGATTGAATTGTGGTGGATGAGATGGTCCTCATGTGCTCCAGCATCGCGGCAACAGTCGCTTCGAGATGATCAACACGGGCCTGCGAAGGCCGCGCTTGACGTCGCGCATCCTTTGGGTACACACAGGCTGTGTTAGACTGAATGCATTGATTGCATTGTGGTTGTCCGCTGTCACATTTGATCTTCTTGATGCGGCATGGCTTGCATGTTTTGCACTGCACGCTGCCCTTGGTAATCCTGTGCGTCATGTTCCCAAGGGTTTCGAGAACACTTGCAGGAATGGAAATGAAGGAGCGAACCGACACTGGAATCACAACCCCAGATAGCGGGGCCCCATGGGGTGGGTCCGGACATTGATTTCCGGCGCTACTTCGCAACAGCCGAGCGGACATCAAGTCCCACTACCTGGACATCGACCACCGTGAACGAGTCCCTGTTGTCGCTGATCATGGCCATGCGGTTCTCTCGAGAGCAATGGGTCTGTATAAATGAGAATACATGCACGATGTCGGAGATACAGACACAGAAGACATCAGGCCTTTACCCGCTTCGTAGCCACCACAATCATGGCGCCTTCCGCAGTCACACCAGAGTCCTTTACTCATGTCAATGGCAACCACAGCAAGTCCCTGATTAACGGCCATGGAAAGAACCTGCACAAGCCGACAGCAAATGGCGCTGCGTCATCAGCAGTGTCACCAGCCTCAACACCTGCGAATGGACGAAAATGGGCCGAGCACTTGGATGCCAACTATCAGATCCTCGAGCGACCCATTGGCACGCGTCGGCGCATCCGTGTCGTCTGCATGGGCGCAGGCTATTCTGGACTTATGATGGCCATTGTCTTCAGCGAAAAGATGCAGGACAAGAACGCTGAACTTGTCATTTACGAACGCAATCACGATCTTGGTGGCACTTGGCTAGAAAATCGATACCCAGGTTGCAAATGCGACATTCCCGCCCACAATTACGCTTACAGCTTCGACGCAAACCCAGAATGGCCGAATTACTACGCAACTTCTCAACAAATCCACGAGTACATGCATGATGTCAGCAAGAAGCACAACTGTGACCGCTTCATCAAGTATAGCCACTCTATCAAAGGCGCACACTGGAACCAGGACAGAGGGACGTGGTCCATCGAGGTTCAGAAAGCCGACGGCAGCATTATACTCGACGAGGCAGACGTCTTCATCAATGCAGGTGGCGTCCTCAACAACTGGAAATGGCCAAACATCGAGGGCA
The DNA here is from genome assembly GCA_010405375.1 of Lophiostoma macrostomum CBS 122681. Lineage (NCBI taxonomy): Eukaryota > Fungi > Ascomycota > Dothideomycetes > Pleosporales > Lophiostomataceae > Lophiostoma > Lophiostoma macrostomum. The sequence continues at coordinate 79,468 of MU004377.1, read as the reverse complement.
TCGAGACGTACAAGGGAAAGCTTCTCCACTCGGCACGCTGGGATGAGGACTATGACTTCACGGACAAGGAAATTGGTGTGATTGGTATCGGCTCTTCTGGCATCCAGATCGTGCCCAAACTTGCCAAGGTCGTTGGCTCGATGGACCTCTTCGTCCGCACACAGACATGGATATCGCCTGCACCAGGCATAAACGAGCCTACTGCGAATGATCCTGAAATGGACTCCGAGTACAACTTCACCGAGGCTTCGCTAGAGCTCTTCAAGGACCCAGAGGTGCTACGCGACTACCGAGCAGCCATCATGGATCGACGCATCGAGAACTTCAAGCGTGCGATGGCGGACAGTGATGTTCAATTGAAGGCTCAGGCACTGTTCCGAAAGAGCATGAATGAACGGCTAGGCAACACAGAAAAGGGACGCAAAGCTGCTCAGATGCTCTTACCTGATTTCCCGGTTGGCTGCCGTCGACAGACTCCCGGTCCTGGATTCCTCGAAGCACTCGTCCAAGACAACGTCGAGATGCAATGGGATGACGTTCAAAAGATCACCGAGAAAGGCATACTACTCAAGCCAGGTGTCGAGAAGGAGTATGATGCTATCGTGTGCGCAACCGGCTTCGACACCACCTTCAAGCCCGCGTTTCCAGTGATCGGACGCAACGGTGTCGACCTCGCTCGGAAGTGGACCGAAGAACAACCCAAAGCCTACTTTGGAGTCGTCGTGCCCGACATGCCCAACTACTTCTGCTTTATCGGCCCCAACAGCCCAATCAGCAATGGCTCTCTCATCCTCGGTATCCAGGCCACGGCAGTGTACGTATACAAATGGCTCGAGAAGCTCCAGACGGAATCGATTAAGAGCTTCGAGGTCCAGCACGACGCCAACGAAGAGTACAACCAACACATCCAGAAGTATCTTGAGCGAACCGTGTGGACACGCAACTGCAGAAGTTGGTACAAGCGAGGTACCGTCGATGGGCCCGTTGTCGCGATTTACGGCGGCACTTCGTTCCACTTCATGGAGGCCATCAAGAACCCGAGGTGGGAGGACTTCAACCTAGAGCGCCTGGAGGAAGCCAAGTCGAATCGGTTCGCATACCTCGGCAATGGGTACTCGCGGAGAGAAGCGAAAAGCCAGAGTGTCAGTGCGACGCAGACACTGGACTTTGACGAGTATTGGAATTTGTTTGTACTACCTGAGATACATGATTAGATGTCTTCAAATAGCATAGACCAGCGAAATTTGGATATCCCCTTTTCTTGTCATTGAGGTCTCTCTGGGGTGTGCGAGTTTGGTCTCATTCATATCAGTATGCAGCTCATCCTCTTCCAACAGAACAACCTTTTCTCGCCAGAAACCCAAGCCCTCGTCCATGCCATTTCGTACAAAGCCACTGCTCACACTCGCCTTCAACAAGCCGCATCACCCTCCCACTTCCCGACTCCATGAATGCCTCCCAAGCACCCTTCCCTGTCCACCTAGAGAACACATACACACCATCGCCATCACTCTCACCACGTTCCAATACCCAGAAACTTAGCGCGCCTCCACAATCGTTAGCTACATCCCGCAAGCGCTGCAATACTTCTTCCTTCTGCCCGGGCTTAGGCAGAGTCTCGTACACAACGACGAACTCCTCATTAGAACCATCAGCGCAGATAATAGGCTCTTTACCATTCGAGAGAAAACCGATGCCCGTCGGACGCCAGAAGCGCAAGTCGCTAGGCTGCTCAAGAAGGCTTTCTTGCGCGACGGCGCTGCGGAAGGTTTTGTAGGGCGCACTGGCGCGGTGCACTATCTGGTTTGCTTCTATAGTTTCATAGCTGCAATCGAAAGAGAACCTAGGTCAGCAAAACGTTCGGTACCAGTCAACTTGAGAGCCGGACTTACACTTCAAGACCTCGGAGGTAATGCGCCGGCACTGCATTGTCGTCTTCCACAGCGCGGAACCAGGCGTATGCTACGACTTGTGGCTCGGTGTCTTGTGTGACGCGTGCGATGTCCGAAATGTGTTCGAAGAACTTTGACGAGGGCGATGGCTTGTCAGCAGGTGCACTTGCATTGTTGGAGTGGTTGATGAGGCAGGGGCACGTACGCGATCGGCTTTCTCGGGCGAGGCGCAACGGGAAAGTGGCGATATGATGAACATGGTGATTGTAACAGACAGTGAGCTGTATGATGGAATCGGTCTACGATTCTTCTATGAGCAACTTCAGGTCCGCGCGGGTTTCGAGTGCCGACAAGTATGTGACGGGAGTCACTTTTTGCCCAACCCAACCCGGGGTGGGAACCTTGGAACGATCTCTACTCTCTCTCAGGAAGTGTGTACAGCCGACCAATATGCTCCACTTTTTGTACGATTCATAGACCCGTCAATTCGGTCACTGGGTATGGGCAGTGTTACCAACGCGAAGAATCCAGGACAGCTACGTTAAAGCCCCATAAATGTCGCCCACTTGTACCTACTTGTGACCCTGCGGGGATAGTCGAAATCCGATATGTATCCTGTGTCCGTCGTTGATAGGACGAAGGAACATGCGCATCCGCTCCTTCGGCATCACTGGCGCATCGCGCACCATATATCGCTGCTACGGATGGTTTCTCCAAAAGGCAATGGGCATAGTTGTCCGGATGGTACATCGATGGCATGGCCAGAAGAGTGCCGGTGTTGAGCTCTTCAAAATTCTTTAGTGGGGCGTTTGGCTACTCTCGGAACACGATGCCCGCCGCTAGACCTACTCTGCACTAAACGAGACGTCCCCCGCTATCGTATCAGGGTCGACGTGAGGTTCTGTTCTCTCCGGGCCTCTTACACCAAATATTCTGTGCATTCTACACGTCGTTGACCTCAGCGGGACTTTTGGCTTTGTGCGTGTGCCGAATGATGATGCTCGAAAGGAATGCTGAAGTAGTAGAGCTTGGTGCTCGTGACGACAGTGTCCATCGACCAAATGACACCTTTGAGCAGATAGAAGATGGAGGGTGATGATAAGCAGGCAGGTTTGTTTTGGAAGTGTACGTTTGCAGCCGCGAAATGGGCACAATGTGCTCCTCTCGAGAGCATGAAGAATACCAGATCGCGAACCTTGACATCGTCAGCCAAACCTTCGATCAGCCTCAAAGCAGGAAGCCATTGCTGTTATCCGTCCAGACTCGCAAAATTCCGTCCACGAGGCTGAGCTAAGCCGTCTGGATTCGGACAACTTCATCGAAACTAAGACTAAGTAGGGCCGAATACCTGGTGTGCACGCACAACCTGGAAGAAGATGTAAGAGAAAACCCGGACATATGTTACCTTCCGCAACCATGTGCAAGTGGGAACAGGGTATTGCTTCCCCAGTCGCGCTTCCCCACGAAATCTGGGGTAATCTCATAATCACCTTCTCTGCACCTTACCCGCGTAGTGGCTTTAGTCTGGGGTACGTCGGACCTTCATGTCCGGCAGCATCGTACTGCAACTGGGACCTCATCTCGTCCAACAGGCACCATATAAACAGTCGAGATCGCTATCGGCATCTGCTGCGTCAGTCGTCAATCAATTTGATTGCTCCTGAGTTCGCAAGACATCGATTTCAGTCATGACTACCAGAAGCATTCGGCAGGATACCACCATCGGTCTTGAGGAAAAGGGCGGCAGCGTTACTCATCTCGAAACCCATCTCGCGGCAGGACTAGAGGTGCAAGATGCTCAATTCCTTCATGACTTCCCCAAGGACAAGCACACCAAGGTCTTCCGCAAGGTCGACATCCGCCTCATGCCGATGTTGATGGCACTGTACCTGGTCAGCAATCTCGATAGGTGTGTAATCCTAATCCGCATGACTTCCCTTACCACTGACAGTCGGTATTACACAGAGCCAACATTGGCAACGCCAAAATTGAAGGCCTGGAAAAGGACCTCAAGATGACCGGAACCGACTACAACGTCGCCAACATGATCTTCTTCGTATCCTACATCGTTTGCGAGATCCCTGCAAATTCCATCATGCTTCTCTTCAAGCGCCCGTCTAATTGGATCGGCCTTATCGTTACCATCTGGGGAATCATAATGACCTGCACTGGTCTCACACGAAACTACGGTGGTCTGGTAGCCTGTAGATTCTTGCTCGGCATTTTCGAGTAAGTCACTTCCTAATATGCCATGCACGGAACTGACATTGACAGAGCCGGATTCTTTCCGGGCGCCGTCTTCCTACTCAGCCAGTGGTATCCACCTCACATGACTCAATTCCGAATGTCTCTGCTATACTGCGCAGCCGCTCTGTCTGGAGCATTCTCGGGTCTTATGGCAGCCGGGATTGCCGAGATGAAGGGAATTGGCGGCTATAACGGTTGGCGATGGATCTTCTTGATCGAAGGGCTCTTGACCGTCCTTCTTGGAGTGGGATCATTCTGGCTACTTCCGGACTCCCCAGAGCACTCCCGCAAATGGCTCAAGGACGAAGAGGTTACGTATCTAAACCTGTTGCACCGCCGGTACCGCGGCTCGAAGCAAGAACAGGCGGTCGATCCTGACACAATCGTCGAGAAGAAGAAGGAGAAGAGAAAGCAGTTCTATGCCGTCATGACCGATTGGCAGCTCTATCTCCAAGCATTCATCTTCATGGCTAGTGCGGTTCCGACATATGCGCTCAAGTTCACGCTTCCGCAGATCATTGTCAACATGGGCTTCACGAGCACAACGGCCCAACTTCTGTCGGCACCTCCATACATCGCAGGAGCTCTATCAGCAGTCACAGTGGCCACGTTCTCAGACAGGAGTGGCTGGCGATTGCCCTTCATCTGCGTGCCTCTGCTGATGATGACGGTCTCATACGCCGTGCTGTTCAGCTTCAGCGACAAGATAGCAAATCACGTTGCACTTTGCTACACCTTCGTGGTCATCACAACGATGTCGGTATACAACGTCATTCCGGGCGGTAACACCTGGACGCTAAACAACCTGCCCAATCCAAATAAGCGTGCCCTGGGCATTGCGCTCGTCATTGGCGTAGGAAATATCGGTGGTATTGTGGGAAGCTTCATCTTCTTGTCGAGCGAGAGCCCACGCTACCAGACTGGTTGGGGAACTTGTTTGGGTTTCATTGTACTTGGTATCGTGGCAGCTTGCTCGCTTGAGGTTGGATACACCGTGATTAACAAGAAGAGAGGGAAGCTTGATCGGGATGAGATCCTCGCCAAATATGACGAGGCAGAGTTGCATAGGTTGGGAGATCGGAGCCCGCTGTTCAAGTATACGCTGTAGGGACCATCATCTCTTTCCTCCCCTGCAACTGCCAAGGTTCTCTAAAATTGAGAGATCTCTGTTATATTCTTTAAGCTCTGCGCAACAATTCTGAGAGACCTGAACGCATCCCGGGCAGTGATATCACGATGTATATAGGCTGACTGTGCAATTCTATGGCTCGAATTGGGCTGAATCTTGATTCTTTGATGTGAAAAAGTTCAGTCACATACAAACCGATGAAGCTGAAATGACTGAAAAGCGAGAGATAACCATCATCTGTATTGGATCTAGACAGATCACTACATGGGCCAGTCAACATCTCACTTAGGAGATATGCGCCGTTCAATGAGACTGCGTCGTCCAGGCATCTGAATCTCTGTGGAAGAGCACTTTCATTCGACTCTACTCCTCACGTCTGGCTGCCTTCCAGTACGGGTACAGCGGAAGAGCCTCCGCAACATCTGTGTCGGCGTCAACAGCATCGCCGGTTCGCTTCCAGTACGGATACAGAGGAGGCGCATTTGCGTCGGCTTCGGCCTCATCAACGTCTTCCTCGATACGCTTCCAGTAAAGCGGAACAGGGGCTACTTCCGCATCAACTTCCGCAGCAGCCTCATGAAATCCGATATCGACGTCGTTCTCAGCACGCTTCCAATACAGTGGAACGGGGGCGGCCTCCGTATCAACTTCCGCAGCAGCCTCATGAAATCCGATATCGACGTCGTTCACCGAAGCTTCCTATTCATTGTCAAGAACTGAGTACGATATGTTCGTCGGAAATGACGGACCTCTCGCTTGGTCACGGTAAGTGGCGCGGCCAGGAGTGGTTGGACTACCGCAAGAGCGAACACGAGTTTGAGTATCGAACGCATGCTTGTGTGGTCGTGTCAAATAGGCCAGAAGTGCCTTTAAAAAGTAGTGAAGAGATGTGAGGGGAATTGTGGGAGCTTGACACGTCTGAGCCTATGTAGTTTTCAAAGAATCTACACTGGTAGAGATGAATTATGAAGGCAGAAACGCGGGGATGCGCAAGGGTCGGAATTCTCGGGATTATGGAATCATGATATAGTCTGTCGATCTGTGTATACGATCTTCGTCTTTGCGTGGTCAAGATCTGTGGGCCAGTGATCATCGCTTTGTTGACTTGGCACCTCCCGAGACAAGGGTCTACTTTAGGCAGGCATGGCGTGGCTTCCGATAGCAAAGCACGAATACGACGCTTAATGGCGACACGGGCTCTAACACAGAGACAGCATCTTTTTTGCCTTAGTCAAAGTCTCTCGGTTGCACCTCTGCAACAGTCAAGCTTTACGCGACCATGTTTTCATTACCAACCCTCAAGACGACGTACCAACCGCTTCACGATGCCGACTCACCGAAGCTGGAAACAAACCTCGAGGCACTCGAGAAGACCGAGCATCGACTTCGAAGAAGAGCTGTCATTCTCATGTGCACTTTCTGGATCGTATCCATTAGTGCGAGTTTCGTTATCGGATGCCTCTTCGCGCGAAAGTTCATCTCGGTAGATCATGAGCAATATTCGGATATCGGTTGGAGTAGGTCGTACACGTCGACACCAGCATACAGCGGATCATCACTTCTAACATACTTCTGTATAGATCATGCGGAAGGTCTCCTAAGACGTCATTGGCATCGCTTCGACGGATCCTTCAACACTTCGAACGCCTTCATGGGTCCTCCAAGCATTCAGCTGGACGCAGCATGGAACCGCTTCACCGCCGGGAGTAAGCTATCCCAACATACGTGAGATCGTAACCCAGAGACTAAAGCCTTCTAGAATGGATTGATGGTACCCCAGTCGTACTATCAGTTACCGAGGAAGAGATGTCCAGATCCAAGAATGCCGTCTCACCGGATACAGTTGCGGAACTAGGTGCAGAAAACGGTGGTGGCAGGATGGCAACCCTGGAGATGTTCCATCAATTGCATTGTTTGGTTAGTGATTCGCCATGTCCCATGCACTATGCAAGTCCTAACACCCATCTAGAACCTGCTCCGCAAGTGGACGTACGTTGACTACTACAAATCGAGGGATATGGCGTGGTCACAAGCAGAGAACATACTCCGGGACCATACAGACCACTGCATCAACATCCTTCGCCAAGTCCTCATGTGCAACGGCGACATGGGTCTTGTCATGTTCCATTGGGTGCGGGATCATGGGCCTTCGCCGTATCCGGATTTTAGTACGATGGTGAGTTGAAACGAGCTGCCGATATGTACCTCATGATTCCTGATCTCTTTAGCACCAATGTCGGGATCCGGTTGCGATCCTGGAGATGGCGGAGAAGAATGCAGCGCCAATGGTTAAACCGGTGACCAAGACAAGTGTTCCGCATGAACTTCCTACATTCCCATGAAGCCTTAATAATAGAGACATGAGTATTCCAAAACGTTGTTATCTGCACTCGAATGTTGGCCACCGAGCTAATACCATATTGCTGAAAGTTCAGGCTGTCGAGCCCCGCATCATTACCTTGACCCGAGATGTTGATAATGAATCTTCAAGTCAGTTGCGTGGCGTCAGGGTTCATGATCCACAATTTTACCGCGGTCCCAGTCGTTGGATTTGGACTGCGATCAAGCTTCCCATCTGAGACTAGCAGCATTTTGTTGAGTGGGCGATCTCATCTTTCCCAACGTGTCGCACACGACACCTGGGCAGATCAGGAAGCCCACATACTAGATAGAGGTTATATCTCGGCATCGACTTACGCCAACGGGAAGGTCCTCTAGCGTAACCGCACGTCAATTGCAGTGTACGATGCCAACCCGCATGAGAAGCTTGTCTATCGCGCGAATCCAGCTGGAAAGCTTAATGAGACTACTGCAGTTGGTCTTACGACAGGTGCTTAGTGCTTACCACGGCCCGATGCGTGAGCCTGTCAAATGACATGTGTTGCGCCACTCTTCGAAGATACGAGTGACGACATGATATCGATGCTGTCCCCTATGAAAATTCCCTTGTCTCGCGAGGCTCTTCGGGCTTCGAGACCGTTGGGCGAAAACATGTTCTCCATGTTCTGTCAATCTCGACGGCAACATGGAAGAGCAACAAGAGCATTTGCTGAAGTCTGAAACACTCATCGATGACTCTGCACCCTCATTGCTTTCCCGTCGACCGGACTCCAGGCATCTACATCGAAGACTCCACTTCTTTCTTCTATACGTCGTGAACGCACTCCTTGTTGTCAGCCTCATGGTGTTGTTAGTTCGTAGAGAGAAATGCGTCGATCCAAGCCTGAAAACATACAGCAAGTAGACCTGTCCGCTCGTACTATGACTACAAGCTGATTGTGCTGCATTGCGTAGTGCCCGCCAACGATGCTGTAGAATGGGAAGAGACGGTCTTCATTGACATGCCCGGGGAGGTCTCGCCCTACCTCGGAACTCCAAGTGACGAAATCGATGAGTTATGGGATCAGCTGTATACCGGTACCAGATCCCCAGTAATTCCTGCCTCCGCATAATCTTGACGTTGACAGGGACTGGCTTTTTGCTTTTCGATCCCGAAGAGACTAGACGAATGGTGGAGCCAACAGTCGCAATTCCCACTTCAGGCGGAGATAGTGGTTTGTACGGGATGGAAGTGTTCCATGAACTGCACTGCCTGGTACGCCTATCCTGCATCGATGTCTTTCGTATGTTTTCATCCTAACGGTTTGTTGAAGAACGTGCTGCGCAAATCTTTGTACCCAGAGCGATATCCTCACTATCAGCTCTGGAATGAAAATTGCACCAGGAATCCCAACATGGAGAGGCATCTTGGTGAGTCTGATTCATTTCTGCTCCTTGAAAGCAACCACGCTCATAGTGAAAGCCCACTGCATCGACCGCCTGCGCCAAGGCGTGCAATGCGCAGGGAATACGGGCACGCATTTCTATTTCTGGTCCGAAGAAGCTGGACACTGGAAGATGGATATGCGATCGCGACATACTTGCCGAAATTTTGAGAGACTGCAGGAATGGGCCAGGGCGAGGGATTACACTGGATTTGATCCGTTTGTGCGAAGCCATAGTACTGCAGATATGTGAACAGCTTGATGACCTCCACATGTTATGTTCTATGCCAGTATATTTCCGATCCTGGATCATGCTTCAAGTGGTCCATGACTGCCAAATGGATCGTCCCAGATACGTAGAATTAGGCTTAGATTGCCTGAAAATATTGTTAGCGAAAATCTTTCCGAAGGCCAAGTGAGAAATAGGCGTATACTCAGGCCTTCCAGCTCGATCTGTAGACAATCTAGTATGCCCAGGTATGAGATGCACGTCGTCTTTAGCGAATCGGATCCCAGACAGAAAAGGAAGGTATGTGAACGTCTCGCACGACGTAGGATCGGACCCAAAATAGGTATAGGCAAACTTCCCAACTGACTGATTGCTCTTGTGATGTACGGTGATTGCGTAAGAGGCGTATGAAGCGAGGTTGTAGCTTTGGGGGCACTTGTTACGGTGGTCGTACAGTAGAGCACGCCAAATCGCCGCCCTGTGTCGTGTTGTCGTTGCTCTCTCTTCGCTCATGTCCCTCATCGAAAAATCAAGGCGCAGTCTGCCTTGGGGTCTGTTAGGGCATACCTTCACACGAAAGCATGCGTATCGCTCTGTTCCCGATGAAGCGCGAGAAGGAGGCTCTCAGAAGGAGCTAGAACTAGAGCCTCGTGCACGTGGGCCGCAATGTCTTCGTTGGTGTGTTTCGGCTGTTTGTTGCAGTCTTGTAATACTGGCTTTGGTGCTGTACTTTGTTCCCTCGCCACGAGACCGACATTATCCCTCGTTCAGTCCAAATTGTAGGGCCATTACCTCTTGTGCACATTAAAGGACACCTCTTGAAGTAGAGCTGATGATCAAGCAGTCAAGACACAATCTGTGGTATTTGAACAGAACAAAACTTACGCAGCGTTACCCTCACCAGAGAGCAACGCAGCGTGGGATAATCTCATTCCAGGTGAGCGACCAACAAGTTGACTAATACTTTTGGGTGACTGCTCACATGTTCCTCGTACGTAGATGGCCAAGGGTATGTGCTCATTCCCAATGCCGCTGAGCGATATGGTCTTCTGCCTGGGATTGGAACGGACGATGGCCCAGATAGGTTTGCTGTTTCAGTGTATCACCAGATCCATTGCTTGGTATGCAGTCTGAACATCCTAGTTATTCACGTAGCTGACGCTGGGCCAGGGCATGATTCGTCTCGTCTATTTTGACATGATCAAGCACGTCTCCAAAGAGGGCCAGAGAAGCGGCTTGAAATCCACACCGGAGACACAAGAAAGCCATCCACATATTCGAAAAGATCACGTGGCACATTGCTTCGACTACCTTCGTCAGGCGCTGATGTGTGCCGGCGATATGACCATCGAGCATGCCAGGGAACCTCCTCTCGGCCAGAAGCGGCTTACGACGGACGGCTGGGGTGTGACGCATCAATGTCGGGACTGGGATGAGTTGGAGGCGTGGACACTTGCTCATAAAGCGAATGTTTCCCACACTGGTATTCAAATTGGGACTTGATATTGTTGCTAGTACCGTACAATCCCAAATCGATCGATAAGTGAGGAGCTCGAGTATTACCTCGTGCGAGCGATATAATGCACCAACATGACCATTGAGAGAGATCCGGTATGAATTAGGATCCACATGGATGATTGGAGATTGTAGATTTAAAGATGGCAAGTCGTGTTTGTGTGACGGAACTCGGGGCTTTGAAAGTGATCATTGGGATTGACGCTGAGTCAGCCGAATGCCAAGTCCAAAATTACCCCTCTGCAAAAGTCGCATCCAGTTGGCAGTATCCTCCACTAATCAATATCTCACTGATGTTGCGAACGCTGCTTGTTTTTCGGAGTTCGAAAGCTTGACTGACCCCCGTCCTACCTTCCATGAAAATCTCCGAGCATTGAAGACGTGTCACTCCGGCACTCCGACGCCGCGGCAGCGTTCATACATCCATGGTATTCGGAGAGGCGCAAGTCTCAACATCTAGAGATGTAACTTCCCTACTATATGTGCACTATCAGCATGTGAATTCGCTCCACCTAAGTCTTATTGAGGAGACAAAGACAATTAGATAAAAGGGCTTCGGAGTGACGCCCCGAGCGCCTTTCCCCTCGTCGGACTAGCGTAGCAACCCCGAATAGCTTGTAGCCGACGCGCCCTACAACACTGCAACATATATCCTTCGCCATGCCTCTACCACGATTGCGCTATACGACTCGGCTCTCAAGTACGTGGAAATTATTAGCCACTGCCGAATTGTCCTCACAATTGCCCAACAGCACTACCTTTGCTCCCTCGAACGGCTAAAAGATTCCTGGCCGCTAGCAACTGGCATCCAACCCCCACCATTACACCATTCCGCAGGTTCCACACATCAACACCACGCCTCACGATGCCCCCAACCGCAATCAGATCTGCCAATGGCACGAAAAGTGGCGAGACGGACGGTCCAACCGCTGTCAACGGCATCGCCTGGGGCGCCACGTCGATGCCCTCTGCCTTCGATTTCCGCTCCGACGTCATGACGACCCCTACCGCGTCCATGCTCACTGCAATTCAGCAGTGTTCGCTCCTCGATGACGTCTTCATGGAAGACAAAACGACCCTCGATCTCGAAAGTTTCATATCAGACCTCACGGGCAAGGAAGACGCCGTCCTCGTCCTTTCAGGAACCATGGGCAACCAAGTCGCACTCCGAACGCATCTCACAGCACCCCCACAAGCTATACTCTGTGATCGGCGAAGCCATATAATTCAGTACGAGGCTGGGGGTGTCGCAAGTCTTAGCCAAGCCCTCACACAGCCTATCGATGCTGCGAACGGGAATTACATCACGCTGGAGGAGGTACAGAAATATGCTGTGCTCTCGGACGATGTGCATGCGTGTCCTACGCGTGTCATCTCGCTCGAGAACACGCTCAACGGTGCGATCATGCCCCTCTCTGAGGTACGGCGTATATCGTCTTGGGCTAGGGAGCACGGTATCATAATGCACATGGATGGTGCGCGGCTTTGGGAAGCGGTTGTAGCTGGTGCGGGAACACTAAAGGAATACTGTGCCGAGATGGATAGTGTGAGCCTTTGTTTTAGCAAGGGACTCGGCGCACCCATTGGCAGCATCGTGATTGGCAATAAGCCTTTCATAAAAAGATGCCGTTGGATCAGAAAGTCGATCGGCGGTGGCCTGCGGCAGTCGGGTGTTGTCGCTGCGCCAGCACGCGTTGCTGTCGAAGAGACGTTTCTGGGCGGTAAGCTTGCACAGTCGCACAAGAATGCGAAGGCGATCGAGAAGTTGTGGAAAGACCTAGGAGGGAAGGTGCAGTATCCTGTCGATACGAACATGGTGTGGCTAGACATTGCGGCGCACGACATCCCGATCAACACCTGGGTGGAACTTGGTGACAAGTATGGCTTGAGGATACGGGGTGGAAGGCTGGTCATACACTATCAGATTGGGGAAGAGAGCATCCGACGCCTTGAGCGGGTATTCAAGGATGCACTCAAGGGCGAGGCTGGCGATCAAAAGAAAAGAAAGGCAGACTTCGATCCGGAAGAATTAAGGCTCAAGGGACAGAAGATCGAATAAACCGGTATCCGGAAGATAGCAAGGCAGACAATCGCCATTCAGCTCGGTGCCTAGAACCGCACAAGGCTGAATGCTCTCGAGTCTCACCAAAGTTCTGTCCACACAAGGCTGAATGTTCGTTCCTCTCATGGTTTTGAACCCCGCACAGCCCTCTTTGCTTCTCTCCGCTCTCACTCTACATCAACGCACTCGGAGCTTCCGGCGCGTTCTCTACCCTTTCTACACTTTTGCGCGATGGCCGACCCGCTCTCCATCGCCGGATCGATCGCCGGGCTTGTTTCGGTCGCTGATGTCGTTTTTGTAAGGCTGCGCCGTTTCGTCCGAGCCGCCCAAAACGCCGAGTCTGAAATCATCGAGCTGAAGAACGAGATCGATGCGCTCACAGGAATCCTGCACAAAGTTCACCTCAACGCCCAGAGTTTGGAGAATGACGACGAGTTTGAGAATGTGATCCGATTGGATCATGTCGAAACCTGCTTCGCTACCATGCAGGAGCTGGAGCGGATCCTGTCGAAGCTCGAGTTCAAAGATAACAAGAAGATGAAGAACTTGGTGAACAAATTGAAATGGCCTTATAAGTCTGCTGAGACGAAAGAGCTGAGTAAACGAATTCGAATCATCGCGACATGCTCCAGACTGCCCTGTCTGTAGACAGTATGACAGCCTTACTCAAGTATCTCTCCACCCAGCAGAACATTGAAAACCGCGTCAACGATATCGAAAACCTCCTGCGTCAGACGCGGGATATTGAAACCCAAATCCGCCTCGACAAACAACGTGAGAAGCTTCTTGCTGAATTCCTTTATGTTGACCCTTGCCCCACCTTTCGGACGAACATGAACCTGCGGTTCGAATCAACTGGGCTCTGGTTGACGAAGGATGAAATATTCCAAGGTTGGATGAAGGAAATCGGCACGTCTCTATGGCTTAGTGGAATTGCTGGAGCCGGGAAATCAGTCCTTTCCGCGATGATCATCAACACATGTCTATTCCGCTCAACTCCTAGACGCGCAGTGGCATACTACTATTGTGATTACAAAGACGTAAGAAGTCAGGATGTTCTGCACATGCTAGGAACGATCGCAAGTCAATTGGCGAGGCAAAGCGAATTCAGCTTCGAGTCACTGGAACGCTACCACGAACAACTGCAGCCGAGAAATCAGCTCAGACGTCCTCCAGAGGTCAAAGAGCTCCCTCGACTGATACGAGATATGGCTGGCCATTACGACGATGTTCGACTCATCATTGATGGCCTAGACGAGTGTGGACACAACATGGTCGATGCCGCAGAATCATTGAGGGCATTGTGTGAGGGGACAACATGTCCCTTGTCCATAGCCGTGCTCAGCAGAGACATTCCAGACATTGCTCAGGCATTCAATACCGACCATTGGGCTCACATCGACATAGAGGCGAAGATCGAGGACATCGAGCATTACGTACGCGGAGTCATCGAGGAGAGGATAAGCAGGAAGCATCTTCGTCTCCGGAACATGGAACTTAAAGAGACCATAATTTCTCAGCTTGTCTCGAAAGCAAGGGGAATGTAGGTTTTCACACACACTTATGATATCTCGACTGCGTTACTGATGTTGCTTGCGAGGTTCCGTTGGGGGTCGTGCCAAGTGGATCATCTCTGTGAACTGCACAACGATGCTCAGCGACGCAAAGCCTTGGATAAATTACCAAAATCGCTCGGCGAAACTTACGAACGAATCTTACTACGCATGGACGAATCAACAGTGGCTTTTGCTCAACGTGCATTGAGCTTGATTGCATACGCAGCTCCGCCACTGAATGTCGACCAGCTTCTCGAAGCCTTGTCGATCGATGAGGATGACGGAAATCTAAATGTAGAAGCACGCCCAGAAGACGAAGATGTCCTTCGTGCTTGCAGCAGTCTCATTCGAAAAGCCAACAATCGCCTCGAGTTGGCTCATTTCTCGGTCAAGGAATATTTGCAGACTATCCCTCCGGACGATCCGCGTCTCGAAGGATTCGCAAATCTAAGAAAGAGATTCTCCGTTGGTAAAACGTGCTTGCAATTCCTCTGTTCCCCCGAATTCGATAAGCCACTCCCAATGACGTTGGACGACCTGGCAATGCACGAACAAGAACACCCCTTTTATGGCTATGCTGCATGGTGGTTACGGAACTCTACTGAAGACGAGCTTGACACGACAGCATTCAGCACTGTGGCTCAGTGTTTGTTTCACCCACGAAAGACTCTTAATCTCCAGTTAGCGGCCCTGATAATATTCACTAAGGAAGTCAGTTTACATCATCCACCAACGCAGCATGGTGATTCCGAAGCAAACGTACTCTGGAAACTCTACCATTTGGTATCATCGGGTGATTTCCAACCGTTGCATGTAGCAGCCCTCTTACGATACTATTTCATGTGCGAATGGCTTCTTCGGGAACAGTGTGATGCCAACCAGCGCTCGTTAGTGGGCACTCCAATTGAATGTCTCATCACCGGACTCGACTGCTTGGCATTTAGAGAATATGTATTCACTGACCAGACATGGACCATTGACCCCGCGCGGGGACAGCTGTGTGCAAGGAAGGATTCGAATTGCGTACAAGCAGTGATTCTGTTTTTGAGTGCCGGAGCCTCGATACACGGACATAGGCCAAGACGAACATCTTTGGGACTCTTGGTCTTAAGTGGTTGGTATCCCTCTTCTAGTCCCTTGATTACTATGATCCGAGGCGGAATGCCGATCGAAGAGGATGCCATTAGGTTCCTTGAACGTTTCCCGGAGTCACACCTCGAAGAGATCGAGAAAATTTTGAGTCTTGAAGATGATATACCTAGCGTCTCTCGGGAGACGAAAGAACGATTGAAGGTGGCCATTCAAGCCCGAGGCTTCCATGCAGAGGCTCTTGTCGCTTACGCGCCGTCGAGTTCTGGCGATGAACTTACCAGGCTTGTCGGATTATCTGTTAAATTCAATAATTCCGAGGCTCTGCGACGTTTAGTCAAGCACCCTGATTTCTCTATCGATATGACTCTGCCCAATGAGGATGGCACCATTCTCCATATGGCTGCACGACATCGGTCTGTAGACATCATTCGACTACTAGTGGACAACGGATTCGACCCAGCTGCCACCACTGCTCGAGGCGAGACGGTCCTTCATGAATGGATATACTCCGAACTCGAAGATGTTGATATACTCAGGAAACTCGCGATACCTGCTGCGGTATCAGGATCGACTTCAAGTAGATGGACAGTGTGGGATGCGGCTGCCAGTTACGGAGCGACTCAAACCTTGAAAGATCTTCTCGAGATATGCGGGGATAACAGCGAGATTTTTTCCGCGATGTCCAGGAAAAGGCGTACGCCGCTGATCGAAGCAATCGATGCAGACTATAAAGATACGGCTCTTTTCCTGTGCGACTTTCTCAAACCGGACGGAGATGGGCTTTTGGATCCTGTGATACCCTGCTGGTGCACAGCTGCGGGAAACCTAGGAATTCTGCAGCGTCTCTATGATCTGAACTACGCGTTCAAGCCATCCACAGAACCTGATACACACCCCTTTTATTGGATCACAAGCAGAACGACCAATAACGTGGTAGATCTTCTCTTGGCCATAGGTTATCGCCCGGATACCGCGAGTTTCGAGGGCCACCCGGACCTTCTTTGTGTCCTTTTCAAGAACATCCGGCCTGTCGATCTACCTCTAACGTACAACCCGCCAATCTCTCTCTCTATGATCGAGTATATTCTCAATGCTCAATCTGATGAAACATCTCGCGACAATGATCATCTGATTTGGGGGAGCTTTTGTGAACGGACTCTACTTTACCACTACGGTGATAACAGTGTGTTAATGGCCATAGAGAAAATGTTGAAACTATTGGTCGATCAGAATATTCTCCGCGCGTACGAGGAACGATATCGGACTCCTGCACCTGCGTTGCTCGTGAAGAATATCCTCGACTCGAATGCTTCTTTCTGCACACCTTTGCAATGGAATCTCTTAAGACTTGCTATACAATTGCCGTCTTCTTGCGCGTTCGCTGAAGATATGCAAGCAATTCGACTTCTGCAACTCTGTCTACGCAGTCCGGAAGCCCCGCCGTCGTGTCTTCAAGAGCTCCTTGAACAGGGAGTGAGCGTTCACGCGAAGTGCCCGTATTTCGACGATCACTCTGCTGTATCTCAATGCATCACCACTGACGTACCTCTTGATCGTGCTTTCCTTGTATTGCAATATGCACAAATCTCCCGCCTCAACGCAGATGAAGGCGACGGCATCCCGATCCATTTTCTTTCTAGTCTCGCTGAACACCGAGGACCCAACGCTATCTGTTTGCTGGAGCAACTCCTCGAACTGGGTGTAGACCCAAATGTCTGCTCCAAAATAGGAGAGACCGCCATCATGATAGCGTCTGAATCTGGTTTCACAGGAGCTTTACGACTTTTGCTGCGTTCCGGAGCTGAAGCTGGTCTTACGGATTTCCAAGGAATGGGCGTCGTCGCGTACGCCATATGGGGAGACAAGATGCAAATTCTCCGCGAACTAGCCGATCAAACGTCAGACAAAGATATATGGACCACGCCACGTCTCATTTTGAAGCCAGGACGTTCTGTGACGTACAGAGACTGTACTGTGTTCCATCTCACAGCCCATCTAGGGCGTGTCGAGGCCCTCGAGTTCCTGTTCAGTCTAGGTTACTTTTCGAATATACATGCCCCCTGCCACGATGGTCTGAACCCCCTTCACTATGCGGCGATGTCTGGAAGCGTACAATGCATTGAATGGATAATTGCTCATGGTGGTTCTATAGACGCAATAGAGCCGTCCATGGGCCGGACAGCTCTTCATCTTGCTATGCTGCACGATCAAGTCAAAGCAGCCCGCTGTTTAATTCGACTTGGAGCACAGAATCTCGGAGACAAGAACGGAAATTTGCCTGGAGCTCTAGCACGTGAAGTCACCGTTCACGCAGTTAATACTTCGGCATCTATGCCGGAGCTAGCCAACATCCAGCAAACCACATCTCTGGACGTTGCAATTACCCACAAGAACTTCGACTCTTGCCGAATTCTGATTCAAAAGACACCTTCTCTCAGGTCTCGCGCGCTGCTTTGTGGGTGTGTACCTCTGATCAGAGCTCTGGAAGTCGGATGTTCAGAATGGGATGTTCTTGAGTTGTTGTTCGACGGGCCTTCTCATATGACGAGTTATATATGTCAACTCCATGAACAAAGCCTGCCTTTACATATTCCAGCATCTGCCCTCGACATTATCGTCATGACTCCTTCTTTGAATAAGTTCCTCGCTAAATTCTTAGAGTTGAGCCTGCGTTATCAGCATCGCATCACTGGCTTATCGATCCTATCCATCCTTAGATTTTGTTCCATGTAGCTGCAGCTGTCAATCCCGATGCCATTCCGATTTTGGCCGGCCATATTCAAAATTACGAAGTTTTATTCCGGTAAGTCAGATTCCATGAGCACTTTTAGGATCGCCTCGATCTTGCTACTAATCTGGTACAGATATAGTCTGGTCCACTTACATGATCTCCACCCCACAAATCATTGGACTCTTGATCCACTCAAGTTTTCTCTTCAAAGGCGTATTCATATCACGAGTATGTCCGGTAATGTGTTCTTCTCGGAGGAATCACCTCTTCACGTTGCAGTCAGATACAAACAACTGAAAGCAGCCGAGAGTCTTCTCTCTCTAGGTGCCAATATCGGGTCAAGAGATGGGCAAGGGAAGACACCACTGCTCCGGGCTTTGAAAGTTGGGCACCTAGCAATGGTCAAGATCTTAATTCGGCATTGGTCAGACATACGTGCCCGGAACGTAAACATGGAAGGTTGCCTCCACGTACTGTGCAGTTCGGCCGATTCCAGCGTAGACGCTAAGCCTTACATGAAATACATCTCTTCTCACCATATCAAATGGGAAAGAGACCAATTCAACGCAACCGCCTTGCATAGATCTGCCGATAAGGGAAACTTCACAACATTCACCTATCTGGTTCGGACTGGGTGGGATTGTTATGCAAAAGACATCCGTGGCTGGACCCCTATCGATGTTGGTCTCAAGTGGCCTCGGCTTAGAGCATTCATATATGCCTCAGACACGCTGCCCGACTATTCGTATGGAATGGATGATTACGTCAACACACTTCTTGATAAGATGTGGGACACAATGAATCTTAAGCACTTCTTGAGAGCTGTCAAGCACCGCGGACTTGAGCAATTACTGAACTTCGAAGGTGTGGACTATCCGTATCCGTTGTGCGCCATGGCCATAGCTGGTGCTACCTCCAAGATGACAGAACTCATCGAGGCTGGAGCTAACGTCAACTTTTGCAGTCGCATCCTCGGAACTGCCTTGCATGCTGCGTGTATTGCTGGACGCCTAGAGTCAGTCCGGCTTCTTATTCAACATGGAGCCGAGTTCGAATGGACGTTTGAAGATGAAAAGATGAACGCGGTACAAGCAGCTAAGAACCATCCCGACATCCTGGCCTGGCTGCTCCTGCATCGATATAGGGAGCAGCTCAAATTAAACTCCACAGTCCACAATGAAGGTATTGAGATCGAGTCATGGGCTGGTACTCGTCAACTCGAAATTTCGATGGATGGGTGGCACGAGAGACGATATGGTCACTCTACGATCGACCATGTACGTGACATCTACAGCATGGAAGAGAGCTGGAGACAAAAGATGCCGCTTACGCTTGAACCGGTCATACGAGTGGTACCGCTACCTGGAGAGGTGGGATACTTTCGTGAGACCGCTTCTCCAGGAGCTGTCTCGGGTGACCTTGGCTCTTGACTTGCTTCTCAGAACAAGAGCTTTCCGCTGTGTCGGAAGGTTAGGAGTTGCCATCGGAAATGCATAGCCGACCAGCCCCGAACCCCTCAGAAGCGGTGGGCTGAGAGTTTGATATGCGTCTCGAGCGAAGACGACACCAAGAATAAAGCATAATGTAACCACGCGACACCGAAGATGTTCAAAACAAGGGAGTGGCATGCTGCACGCTTATTCGGACAATGTTGCTCGAAGAGCCACCGTTCGATGTTCATCTCGGGCCGACATCCCGCGGCTACTGCCACCGTCCGCTTTCATCGATCCTTCTCCAGCAGCAGGATCTCGAACATCAACAGACTGCATCCCGACACCCTCATCGTAGGTAGCGGAGCAGCAGCTCTCACAGCTGCTTTTCGCGCAAAGTCGCACAACCTCAATCCTCTCGTGATCGAAAAGTCGCCCCTGATTGGTGGGACAACATGCTACTCCGGCGGCGGTCTCTGGATCCCAAACTCTGGCGTACATCCAGCCGACAGTCCTGACTCATTTTCTGAAGCCATGAAGTACATGCAAAATACCATCGACAAGCACCCGACGAAGTCATCTTCGCTTGCACGCAAATATGCGTTTTTGGAAAACGGGCCGAAGATGGTAGATTTTCTCTCACAGCAGGGCTTTCAGTGGCAGGCAAGCGTCGGCTACCCAGATTACTATCCGCTTGTAGAAGGGGGGAAGACTACGGGGAGGAGTATTGAAGGCAGGCTGTTTGATCTAAAGAAGTTGGGCGAGTGGCAGAGTAAGATTCGGATGACGCCACGAAAGCCGCTATATCCGATGTACACCTTCGAAGCTGGACATATGTATCGACATCGAGTTTCTATCAAGGGGTTGATGACTGCGGCGAAGGTGGCTGGGTGGAGGATGTGGTCGAACAAGCTCTTGGGAAGATTACCTGTCACTATGGGCATGAGTCTCGTCGGGCAATTGCTGCACCTGTGCATCCAAAGGGGGATCTCAATCGAGACGCAGTGCAGTCTCAAAGAGCTTGTTATAACAGATGGTACGGTCATGGGTGCTAGAGTGACGCATGACGGAGAAGAGAAGATCATCGAGGCAAAGCAGGGTGTCATCCTAGCAGCCGGTGGCTTTGCGCGAAACCGAGACATGCGAAAGTGCGTCCAGGGAGACTTAGGCGCGAACGCGAAGACTCTGACAAGTCCCGAAGATCAAGGAGATGCGATTACAGCAGCGATGGACGTTGGAGCTGCAACAGAGTTGATGGACGAAGCTTGGTGGGGTCCGACTCTGGTTGACTCCACGGGCAAACCATACTGGACGCAGTTCGAACGAGCGCTTCCGCACTCGATCATTGTCGACGAATCAGGCAACAGGTTCGTGAATGAGGCTGAAGCTTACACGCGCTTCATACACAACTTGTTCGCTCACCAAAAGAAAACTGGCAGAGGCGTACCAGCTTTCATGATCTTGGACTCAAACCATAGAGACCGATATGTGTTATCAGGCATGATGCCTGGGAATATTGCACAGTGGGCGCTCGACTGTGGACTCTATGTCAAAGCTGACACCCTCGAAGAGCTCGCACAGAAGCTTGACATCGAGGTTAAAGGTCTGAAGTCCACGGTCAGGCAATTCAACAAGATGGCAGCAATAGGCGTAGATGACGAGTTCGAACGAGGACGCAGCCCATACGATCAGTTCTTCGGTGATCCAGGCTACAAGGCGAACCATAATCTCGGCCCAATCGAGAAACCGCCTTTCCATGGGGCAAAATTGTTACCTGGAGACTTGGGAACCAAAGGCGGGGTGCTCACAGATGAGTTCGCGAGAGCTGTGAAGAGCGATGGGAGTGATATTCGAGGATTGTATGCCGTTGGGAATTCGTCTGCTACGGTCATGGGGCGTGAGTACATAGGTGCTGGAAGCACCTTGGGCCCCGCGCTCACGTTTGCCTACGTAGCCGCCAATCACATCGCTCAGAAAGAAGAAAGGGCAAAATAGCTTTACAAAAATCACATACAACCCAACGCCTTGTAGTTCGAATTTATCGGGTCGAAGCGGGAAAAGACGATCGGTCTAAACACATGCTGATGTTAATGCACTTAAGGTGGAGCCAATAACGCAACAGAGCGTCATGCGCTAATGTGAGGCCTACAACAGGGGTTGCGAACCAATCACAATTGACCGGTCAGAGGACCTACAGACCCACTACGGTGCATATAAGCTTCTCATCTCGCTCGCAAGGCGTCTTCCTTTTCTCTTCGTCGAGGGGCCTGTGGCCGCCAAGCGTCCATTCCTTTCCATTGTTCATCTTTGACCTATTCGCTCTGCTCTCCATTGCTTTGGTTTTATCGTTGAGCCTGGTGCTTACCTTGCGGGACACCAACAGCCTTCAACAAAGGGTGTCAACAACACATCTCCGAGCCTAGGCGGTCGAGGTTTGAAGAACAAGAGCAACATTATCATCATCATCGTCCGCTTGAGTTTATTAATCCTCGATTACTCACTCTCGACCCGCAAGAGTCACAGCACCATCAGTCGATATTACCATCCGTACGCCAGGAGCAAGAGCAACAGCGACAGACCAGCCCCTCCCAAGATGAACTTCCACCTTTACCGTCATGCCTCTTTCTTGAGCAAGCCTCGCCACATTCATTTCCTCAACCCTCACTATCACTCGAAGATGAGTCAAGCGAGCTTCCCCCGTCGTCAGCCTTCGCTCCGTCAACTCCTCAACTCTATACCTTCGCTTGCACATACTGTCCTCGGACTTTCGAAAAGCCATTCGAGCTAAAGTAAGTCATCTCATGTACCGTAAGTCTACGATTTGACATCTAGCAGTCGCCACCGAAAGAGTCACCAGCGGCCCCATCGATGTGATGTCTGCCAGGTGGCATTTCAATATCACAAGGACTTGATCAGACACTAGAGTAGCCAACAACACCAGTTGAGGTGTTCGAACGTACAGCATCAAGATAAGATGTTTGTCTGTCCTGTGTGCAATGTAGAGGCATCTCGAAAGGATAACCTGAACCGGCATATTGAGACCCAGCACCCAGGGGCTCCGCTACTTTAGTATGCATATGGCAATAGAGGGCTTCATACGTGTCAAAGGTTCAAAAGTACTGTAGACTACGAGAATAGCCAATGAAGAACTTGAACTCTACCGAGTAAATAATGTTCTGAATGACTGCGCGTACATGCATGCCGTGAGCTTCTAAAGCTGTGGGCTGACAGCAGACGGCATGTCTCCGATCGTGCAAAGTCACAATCGCATAATCTCTCCAATCAGGAAATTTCAGAGGAACTGTAAGTGATATCGGTCGTGGTGTGCCCCACATCATCGTGGCCTGCTTGCGCGTTCTTACCAATCAGCTAGGCCTCTCTTTTGCTTGGCATGATAGGCCTCACTAGTACAGAACCAGAATGTGTACTACAGATAGCTCCATGAACATATATAGAAGCTCAGAGAGGGCACCTACGGCTGGTTTAATTATCTCGCCTTCATACACTCTGACAGTCCCAAGATGTCTTCTTTGTTTTGTTGCAGTGACATTCAAGGATACAAGAACAGAAGCCTGACTTATGATGCCTACTTTACGCCTTTCCTGAATTGGGCAAAGTCCCCACGACAATCCAACATTGACACGACAACCTCTGTTGACGATCCAGCGTACGCCATTCAACTAGTGAAGCAAGTCAACTTCGGACCACTTGAGAGCAAGCGCTACTTCATTGTCAACACAGAAGGCACCGGCCAAGATGCATTTATCGAAGTCCCTGAGAGTTGGCTGATCGAAGCCAACTTTCAGAAGCTCAGCGCGTAAGTGGAGACACCCCAAAGCATCGCTATGAAGCAGATTTCGACTGACACTGCCCAGATTCAAGAATTTCAAATGTAGCTCTCACAACAAGTTCTTCGAGATCAATGTGTACAAGAAGGACCCAGTGAACACTCATCATTGGCGCGCCAACATTGCCAGGCCCGCAGGAGATATTGATCTGTGAGCGCTCAACACACTGGCATGACATTCGTGCGATACACGCAAAGAGCGCATCTACATAGCATGCATACTTTAGCTCAGTCATTCTTCATGTAGCTCCCAAGTAGATTGTCGTGTCAAATGTACTCGTAGCACAGGAGTCCTCCCTTCGTGTCCATGACATCTGCAACCGTCACATTGGGTACGATTTCGTTCACGCTTAGAATGTGTGCCAATGTCGTGACGTTTCCAGGGTCGCCATCTCGCTTCATGAGCCCATGGGCGTTCATACCCTCCAAGGACATAGCGATAGGGAAAGGAGGAAAATCTGGACAAGTACCGTTGACTGGAGTAGGGAACCCAGGAAAAGACGAGTTGAAAGGCGGAATTGTACCATTCTGGCCACCAGGAATAGATCCCACAGGTGGTGTGGAACCATTGAAGCCAGGTCCGAATCCGAATGGTAGTCCAGTGTTGCGACCAGTGATATCCGCGAACCGAGCCGAGGCGTTCTTCGCTTGCCACTCTGCCCATAACTTGTCGAGGTAGGCGTGGTGGAGGTAGAAGAGTGGATCCCCGGGGCTCGAGAAGAGATTGAGCATCTACGTCCGATCAGTATCTTTCAGTGTTCATAGCTGAGGTCTGAGGACATACCTCGCCACCAACCCCACCATGACCAGCTCCATGAGGGCCATTCTCTATGCACGGCCAAAATGAGGAAAAGTTCTCCATCTTCATACAATTTTCAATGACATTAGGAGCTGCGGATTTGGCCAGACACTTATTGATGTCGCGATCGATGCAATGGTCCGTCTGCGACTGTCCCGGACCGATAGCATTGATATAATCTTTGAATGGTCCGTCCGCGATACACTTGGATGCTCCTACACCATTGCCGCCGAAGCCAGTATCGGGATCGAAAAGGACCGATGATTCCCAATTCTCAGCGTCGAGACTCTCGTCCCAGTACGGATGGGCACCGATGTAGTTGCATTCAGTTGCGAGCATATACTCGTGGGCGTGTACGTATAGACGATGGAATGGTAGGAAAGCGCCCTATGATGGTCAGAACGCAGATCTTAATATCAACAAGGAGAGTTATAGCGTACTACGAAATGCACCTCCGGTGTCTGTAACACATGGACCATCTGGAACTCATCGAATATTGTTCTTGCCGCTGGAGTGAGGCCCAGTTTTGCGGGTCTACTCATGAGACACTTCTCCGCTTCGATATAGGCAAGCTTTTCCTCGCGTGACAAAGTATGCCTGACAACATAGGCCATCAGCATTGCATGACATGCGAGCCGTTGTCTCGACTTTGGTTATCGCTTACCATGCTTTTCTTTGAGTTGGCGCTACGCATTCTGCTTCGCGAATCGGAAAAGCAGATGCGGAATGTGCAGTGACTAAGGCGACGAGTGTGAATGCTAACAGTTTCATGACTTCAAGCTTTGTTCATTTCGGAGCGATACCTCTGGGTGTCTTAGGACTTATGTAGTCGTGCGCACTACAAATCAAGCTCCGTAAAGTGTAATGAGGACAACCATCGAAGTTGGGAGACGAGCAGGGTATTCCCCAAGATCAAATGGTACACCTTCTTTCAGCATCTTGGAAAGTGGCTACATTTGGGAACACAACCGCAAACTTCGGGAAAGTCTAGTATCGGACAATATGCGAAGCCAATACGACGCGTAAGTGATTCATGCTTCTAGGATATGTCAATTCCGGCTAATCACGCTCATTTACCGGGTTCGGCTACCGCTCAGGGATAGACATCAGTGAGACCAATCGCTGTACTGTTCGCTAGCACCGGATGTTGTCGAAGGTTCTTAAACACGTAATGAGCAAAAGTCGTGGCAGGGTTTTGAATGAAGAAGAGCAATCGATAGCGAACTTTGCTGTGCATATTTGTCGTAGTGCAGCTGCAAGATCATACTCTGTTCACATGCGAGTATAGGAAGTCGCTTATAAAGGCACCAACTTCGGGTGACTGCCTGCATTGCGGCCATGATTTCCATCTATAGAGGGTAGGCAGGTAGAAGCGGCGGAGACGTTCTATCTTCTTGTCGATAATGTTCCTTCAGTCCCCATGGTTCTGATTCACGGTCGCTATTTCCAGAAGGATACGAGCACCTGCCAGCAACTGTGATGGGCGTGAAACCGAAAGCTCATCCCGGGCTTCCCCGATGAGGGAGTTGACAACCTTACTACTTTGGATAATCTAGTCATCTGTTGTTATCTCATGATTCCTGGTGAAGAGTAGATGGAGTCCTACCTAAAATCGTACGCTGCTCATTGCGTCGTGAAACCCTCACGTCATCTCCTTCGCAAAGAATCACGTCATCTAAATGCCTAGAGTCGGCTAGAAGGAAGCCATATCTGCCAAACACAGGGCTCCATTTCGTTCCAGGATCGACTCTCCGATCTTTGCTCAGCAGCTTCAGGACCTTTCCTGTTGCATCCAACGCCGTCTTTCCAGTTGCAAAGTCCACATTCAGACTGTTGCATCGAGCACAGTTTTGTGTCAATGCAATAGTTATATTGTCTCGTATCTGTAACTCAGCCCAATAGTCCTCGTCAAACTCCTGAGTTGCTCCGTCGATAACGATATTAGGCCGAAACTTTATCATGTCTAGCACTGTATCGTCTGGGAGCCTTCCTTGGACGTTTCGAATACTTTGCGCAGATATGACAAGAAACGGGGCCAAGTCGGCGAACGTGATGCTGTGACCTTTTTGGGAGCCAGTGAGATTCTTTCGAATGACGGGCCTGGTCAGACCGCATATAACAATGGTTGCTAGAAAGATTAAAGTAGTTAACGTCAACCCTAAAGACGTCTGCAATACTTGTCTGTTAATGAATACGAAGATTGCTACTATGAGGCTTGCGCACGTAATGGTGAGCCTCAGAATGCCAGATCTTGTGGATGCTGTCAGAGGTGGAAGGTTTCCGAGCACCTTCCTGCGATTTGTGCCGATGTATAGCAGCTTGACTTCAAATCCAAAACGCTTGCTGAACCACTCATTGTATCTTGCGCCCATGTCGTATGCCATTGTAGGACTCTTGTGCATGACAACCTCCATTACATTCAAGCCCTTCGTCTGAGGAAAGAGAGGTACAGACAAGTTCTCGCTGAGGACCTTCTCATCAGGCTTGTCATAGGTACAGTCCAGGCCGTAGGCTACTTCGACAGACTTTGGGTTGGTCGACGAGTCGAATCTCGTGGTGAATAGACCCAGCGCTGGTTGAAGGCCAATATGCATCGTCTCCGACTTGGAAACATTCCATATCATGAACTGTCGATCGTGCACAAAACCGCTCTCCGTCGTGATTGATTTTGGAATAGATATGCCTCGCAACGATTTGATGGGATACACGTACAACTACAGTTGACATGAGCCCGATCATCGTGTCACTGTCGACCCCGCATACGTACCTTCAGTATGCGAAGTTGCTCAGAGCTCTGCATTTCCGACATGTCTCAGATGTGGCGTTTGTGCAGAGACAATTGGAGTTCCAAGGGACTATGGCGACGTGAGAATCAAGGGCGCAACGTCAATGAAGCCCTAGCGTGGAGCCCTAGCTTTCCATGTGACTGAGCAAAATCAGTTTGCGAGAGCGAAAACTTCGTAGGGCGAGATCAGTGACGTTCCCTTCCCCATAGTGGGTTGGGCAGCCGTGGAGCGCCCGGATTCTTGACCCCGCGATGTCAGCGGTTATTTGAGACACATTGGTTGTTTCCTTATGTGGGTAAGTTGCGAGAACACGAGCATCGCAGGGACGCGCGATGAGCCGCGCTGCTTCGTTCCGATACCATATCGGGGAAGAAAGTGGCGCGTCGTACCGATTCCTAACGGAGTAAGACTGTTATCAAATGGTTAGAATTGTTATCGAAGCTTGTGGGGTTCGCTTGATCTAGAAGCACTGGAGCTGTTGGCAAGCGAATCAGTGGACGGGACCAGAGACAGTCCGGTAGGCCCGGCTCTATCGGTCTTTTCAACGATATGGTATGAGTATCACTAGTGGGTCGAAGTATACTCATATTATATGAATATATAAATATAATAAAAAAATCTGTAAGTAAGACTCTTCTTCTTAAGAACCAAAAGTTTAAAATAAATATCATTGTTATTCATCCGTAATAGATTTTCAACGTTGGACTACTATTGTGACGACCTGCGTGTCTGTCGGGTTGTATAGCGCCAAAGCTGGGTTAGCAATTATCTAGTCTCAATCACTAGCCCTTGCTACCCTTTGCTAGATAGCGATACGTCTCTTACACTATAAAGCGTCTTGTTTTAACTATTATCCATTACCCTATACTGCATTGCTCTGGTAACGCCTATCGTTATAACAAATTCAAATTATATTTAAATGTTACATTTAGAAAACCATAGCTATACAAGTAATAATATTGATAATACTGAATTTATAGATTGCTGATAGTTCTTTCAATTAGTAAACACATTAATTGTACTTGATCGCTGAGCTTAGCTAGGAACAAAAGCTGATAGGGTACAGATTCGAATGCTGCTTACTACGCTTCGTGTTGCTTGGCTATCAGGTAGCAACGGCCCTATCAACCTCGGGATTTCTTATAGCACACTTGGATAGTTCAAGCCTTGAACTTCACAATGTCTTGTCGCCTCGCATATATAAACATCATGTTTACTCTATGATATATGTACTAGTTCATTGATTTCAAATTTTGATTTTGTCTGAAGAAATCTGTTGATCGCGACAATGTCTGAGCCATCCGTAGTACCTGGCACTGTCCTCTTGGTGGACGCATCGCACGCCTCCAGCATTGTACACGCTGGTGGAAACAACGATGACATCGTGCTTGTTCCCACCCCATCCGACGACCCCGACGACCCTCTCAATTGGAAGAAAGGACGCAAGATACTTTCAATCGTATCCGTGTGTGTGTACATGATCGCCACTGGCATTGCGGCATCGTTGATGTACTCCATCATCGTGCCTGTATCCGAGGACACTGGGTTATCTGTCGCAGGTGAGTCTTTTGATAACCATCTTCCGATTATGTCTCATCTTTGTTGCAGCTCTGAACGAAGGTACCGGCTACAACTACCTCGCCTTTGGGTGGACCTGCCTTCTCTGGCAACCAGCGGCATCCCTGTATGGCAAGCGACCCATCTATCTGATCTCGCTCCTAATGTCCATCGGCGTTACTGTCGCGGTTCCTTACGCCCGCAGCCAGGGAGTGTGGATCGCACTGAAGGTGCTCGGCGGCATGGCTGGTGCTCCATTGGAATGCTTGGGCGAAGTGAGTGTTGCGGATGTGTTCTTTTCTCACGAGAGAGGAACCTATCTGGCAGCATATTCATTTACTCTCTATTTCGCTGGGTTCATTGCCCCTATCCTGGCCGGATACATCACCGAAGGGTTGGGGTGGCGCTGGGTACAGGTAAGTTCAGTTCGCAGCTTGTGCGAACTCCTGTTGAGCTTTGAAACAGTACTGGGGAGGCATATGGCTTGCGATGGCCTTTGTATTCTGCTTCTTCTTCATGGAAGAGACGAAATACCCGCGGAACTCGATCCTCGCCAATCAAACGCACAATGTTCTCGCAGGCACTGGAGTTACTCGCACGGACGAGGAGAACAGCTCACCATCTCCAACGAATGCTACAACCCAGGAAGCAGACTCAAAGGGAGCCGAGGACAAACGAGGCGATCAACTCTCTGTGATCCCATCGATGGGTCAGGGTCTTACAAGTTCAGCCTATCGCCCGAAAACATACCTCGAGAAGTTGAAGGTCTTCGATAAAAGACAACCGCAAACAGAACTCTGGTCCTTGCTCAGTCGCCCAGTCATACTCATGAGATATCCGGTCATTCTGTACTGCGGCTTCAGTTTAGGGGGGTCGCTTATCTGGTACAGCGTTCTCAATGCGACTGCATCGTTGATCCTCAGCGCACCTCCATACAACTTCAGCCCGTAAGTCACAGTAATGAAACAGTATGAACAGTTTACTAACACTTCTCAGATCTTCAGTAGGGCTTGCCTATATAGCCTGCATTTTCGGCGTCCTCGCAGGGAGTCTGATTGCGGGCAACTTCGGTGATTGGGTAGTGATCAAGCTCGCACGTCGAAACAAAGGCGTCTGGCAGTCGGAATATAGACAGTGGCTGAACCTTGTTCTGGTCGTTGCTCTGCCTGCCTCCCTCATCCTATGGGGCGTAGGAGCAGCCCACCACGTTCACTGGTTCGGCCTCGTCTTTGCCATGGGCCTCACTGGACTCGTCATCGCCATGGGAGCGCATCTCTCCCTGTCATACTGCATCGACACATACAAAGACTTCGGAGCAGATGCAGTAACAGCCGCTATATGCATCAGGAACACATTGGGCTTCGCAATCTCTTATGGCGTGACCCCTTGGGTTGAGAATATGGGTTACCAAAACGCGTTCTTGGTAGCGGCGGCTGCTTCGGTGCTTCAAGTACTCACTTTCCTCATTTTCATCAAGTGGGGTCCAGCGATGAGAGCTGCATCTGCCGACAGATATCGTAACGAGGTATCAAGGGCCGTGCGTCTAGGCATAGCCCATTGATCTTTAGGCACAACAAAAAGACTTGGTCTGGAATGCCCACCTGGGTAAAAAACAGCTTTCGGTACTTTCCTCGTTGTTGGGGTGCGAAGGACTGGAGATGAAACGGTCTAGAACAGTTGATGATTCTAAGTTTTGTCTGCGATAGATATTGTCCTGCCTGGCAGTTCGTGTTTTCGATTTCTGATCCTAAATTCTCGCTGTCTCACGAGTGTCTTTGTGGGACTTAAATATAGAGACTCAACAATCAAACTTTACTCTCTCTGTACTCGGAAATGCTGCGTACCAGTGTCATCTCCTTACCCGTACGGCTTCATGAACGCGACGCATAGTGCGCGCACACGCACGATGTAGAAGCAAAGGATCGAAGTCGCAGCCATGAATCAACGAAATTTGATATCCATTATGTTAATGACATCGAGGTCTACGGTTGAGCATCAGGCATCTGACAGTTTGGTGCACGCTTGCAATACTATGCGAGATTGGTTTAATATCGGATGAATGAAATCTCAAAAGCAGTCAGTTAGCAACAGCGTTATTGATAGAATAGCCTTCATATTACAGCAAGTACGCGAAAAGGCTTTATTATATAATAAATAAAAAAGAAAAAATCGGATGAATACCGTTGCACAGCAACCAAGGTCGGTCACAGACATTCCGAAAGTATTCAAATGTTGGCAGATGTTGTAACTGCTCCGTTCAAAACTGCTCTATTTATATGTACATGCCCATTTCGCGTCCCACTGTTACTGTCATCCGCCCACTTCCAGCACAATTTGAGGAAGCCTTGTCGTAACAGATAGCGATAAAACGAGGCTGCGGTTCTGACTATAGCTTGTGCAATGCTAGAGGGGCATTCTGAACATCCCCAACAATGAGTTCCGCTGCGCGCTCCCCAATAGCCAATACGGTCAGCATCGGGTTGGCAGATGTGATGACGGGAAATATGGAAGCGTCCGCGATACGAAGACCAGCGATACCTTTGACTTTCAACGTAGGATCAACGACCGCAAGGGGATCGGTCTTCGTGTTCCCCATCTTCGCTGTTCCACAGGAGTGGTAAACAGTGTTGTGTGCTTGGCGGTTGTACTCGATCAAATCGGCATCGCTCTGAATGTGGGGTCCGGGAGCAACCTCTCGCTTGATGAAGTCTTTGAACGGAGCCTGCTCAGCCATCTTTCTGGATTGTTTGACCATGTAAACAAGGGCCTTCTGGTCGTATTTCTCAGGGTCGCTAAGGTATCCGAAATCGATGGCGGGTTTGACAGTCGGGTCAGCGCTGGTCAAGTAGAGGCGACCTCGTGAACGGGGTCGTGAGACGTTTGGAATCATGCAGTAGGCGTTTTTAGGCGCCTCGTAGTTCATACGTGCGATGTTAGAGTCGAAAGGTATGCTGAACATGTGGAACAGTGTGTCTGGAATATCTCCATCATCTCCGTTGGCATTATAGGGTTCTCTTCGAAGGAACATGGCGGCTTCAGAGTGGTTGATGACCTCAGGAGGCAGTTCTTCGTTCATCTCCCACATGACAATTGTCTCTGGGTGATCCATGAGGTTGTTCCCAACTCCTGGTAGATCCTGGACCAAAGGAACACCCACAGACTTTAAGTCTTCAGCAGGACCGATACCGGAAAGGAGCAATAGCCGTGGCGTATCGATTGAGCCAGTGCATAAGATGGTTTCCCTTCTTGACAACACTTCTATTCTTTTGCCTGACTGCAATCGAACATTGACGCCCACGGCTCTGTTGTTCTTGACATTGACACGATCAACCCAAGCGTTGGTCAAAATGGTAAGATTTGGACGATGTTCCTGGCCCGTAAGAATCGGGTGTATATAAGCATTGCTTGCACTGCTCCGGTACCCATTGGATGGATCGTATGTGATGTCGATGAAGCCGGTTGACGATTTTGGATATCCGTGCTTGAGGATCTCTTGATTAAAGTTTGGTACTTCCGGAATGTCGAAAGTTTTGGCGCAGGACTTGATGAAAGCCTTGTCGACAGCATTTTGATACTGCGATAGTACGGGGTTGATGGTGACACGCAGCTTTCCGATGAGGCGGGTGAACTGGGCAAAGCTCCACCCTTCGGCCCCCAGTTTTTCCCATCTCTTTGTGTCGTACTCGAATGGAAGAAAAGATATGCCTCCGTTGTGACTACTGCAACCACCCAGCACCTTTGCGCGTGAGTGCACGATGTGGCTGTTACCTGTTGTAAATGTTAGTTCCGGAGAAGATAATTGTTTTAAATGCTGTATGACGCGACCTCAGGAAACTGACCAAATGGCTGCTCAATGGAGGTGTAATTGTAATCGAAGTCACCGCCCCAAAGCTCCACAATCTTCTTCAAATCCAGAATTCGAAGGTCTTTGTGGTCGCTTGGACCGCCCTCAATGACGAGTATCGTCTTATCGGGTAGGTATTGAGCTAGTCTGCTTGCGACCACACAACCAGCTGTACCCCCTCCTACAATTATGTAGTCATAGGAGGCATTGTTTCGGGGAAGTTCCGTGACCGTGGTCATGCCGGCGATGTCCGGTAGATTGCAGCGGGCGGGTGTTCAAGAATCAGTCGCTGTTTGAGACTTTGCACCAACAAAGACAACGAGGACAAGAATATCGACAAGAGAATAGGGAGCGATTGCTAAAGAGTGGGAGAGCCTTCGCTCAAGTTGAAGTTGGGAGAGTGCGATCAAGTCCAAGCTCAGGACGTTGCCAAATTGAGCGCTGGCGACGGCAAGGGCCAGTTTCCAATTCAGAGCGAAACACGAAATCAATTCGTCTAACCGAAAGCTCCGAGGGTTATTGGAGGAGGGGTGGTCGGTTAGTGTCGCATTCGACCCCGATCCGGAAACTACTATTCGAGCTCCAGAGGCACTTCCGTTTCTCCACGGTCCCCGCGGCAGAGGCAAGGGCTTACAACCGGCAGCGGTGCCGGTACATCGGCACGTACACATATATTCCACGCGAGCACCGGGGTTCCCCGTATCGCTTATAATCTAGATTAAATGTTGAAACGTGGGGAGACGCAAGGTCTGATGATACACTAAAGCTAATCTATAGCATGGACACTCAACAGGGATGGAGGTGGAGCTGGAGATGAGCAAACACTGGGATTTTGCGAAATCGCTAGCTACAAGCTTGCCGCTACATCCATAGTCTGCAGGTTGATACCTTCCACATCGACATAGCCCGTAATCTTCATGTCCTTGTCTTGCGTCAGTTTCTCCTCCCATTGATTCATACTTCGCTCAAATGCTTTCAGATGCGACTCGATAGAAAGGTCCATGGGCAACTGATCCCTCGCGATCTGTAGCATCTGCGTTCCGGCCACAACTTCAGACATTCCATAGTCATACTCATTGCGCGACTCCCATAGAGAGTCCCTCACTTTACCCTGAGCAATATCGCGTGGCAAGAAAGGTCTTGCGCAGGTCGCTCTCGCCACTCCTACGCCGTCGACCGTGTCAAGGGCTTGCTCAATGCCAGAAATTGTCTTAAAACCGCCGGTGACGTACACCTTGGTATGCGAGAGGCGTGGGACTATTTGGTCTGCGAATTCCAGGAAGAACGCCTCACGCTTCTTTGTAGACTCTCGTTTGTGCTCGAACGCTAAAGATTCGTAAGTGCCGCCGGACAGTTCGATGAAGTCAAAATTCAGGTCCCTCTCTAGTATAGTGCAGAGATCGGTACAATCCTCAGCCGAGAAACCGCCCTCTTGAAATTCGACAGAGTTCAGCTTGATGCCAAGAAGAAACCCCGTGGCCTGAGGAATACGTTTACGGATAGCCGATGCAATGTCGGCGATGATACGAGAACGGTTTCTCAACGACCCTCCATACTCATCACCCCGCCGGTTGGTAGATTGGGCAAGGAATTGAGCGAGCAGATATCCGTGAGCGGCGTGTAGTTGAATTCCATCGAATCCAGCCGAATGTAGGAAACAGGCGGCGTTGGTGAAAGACGCGACTATTTTACTGATCTCGTCCTTCGTAGCAGCATGAGGCTTGGCAAACGTCATGCCGAAGACTTCCTTATCAAGGTGTACATCGGAAGCAGAGACAGGATCAGACTGCAGACGGGAATCGACCTGTCTGCCTGGATGAGAGACTTGGCCGACAATCAGACTTCCATGTCTCTTAGCGCCGTGTGCAAGCTTGCTCCAAGCTTCAATCCGAGCGGGAAGATCTGGAGGGTCCAAAGGAACAATCATGTTTCCAGGGGCTTCGAGGTTTACAGGATCGACCATGATGTTGCCGGTAAGTATCATGCCATAGCGACCTTGACCCCATCGTGTGTATAGATTGATGAGCTCGACAGAGGGTATGCCCCTTCGTTGAAGTTCACGGGGATCCCAGGATGCCAGTCTCTCCGTCATCGAAGCTTTCATGAACCGATTTTGAGCCGTGTGCTGGGCATAGTCGAGCCTCAAAGGGGAGAGCAACGGTGACGATGCATGATCAATAGGCTTGACTTTTGCAACCGGGTCCACAGTCGGCGACGATGCATGATCGGTAGGCTGCAGTTTTGCTACCTGGTCCATAGTCGGCGTCTGGAGAGAAATGTACCTGCCTAGTACGGGCAGAAAATGCCGTCTCCTGGAGTCTTAAAGCTCTCGATAACCAGGAAAGAGTAAAAGCGAAGAACAGCAAAGGATATTGCGCCAAATGTCTGATCGCTCCTGCTCTTCAACAATTTTGGTTCACAACGAAGCTCCCACGAGCGAAAGCACTCCAATTCTTGTGCGTCATGCTGCGTCGTTCCGAGCAGATGGTAGCGATCACCTCTCGTTTGGAAACCGTTTTCGGTAAGTGGGTCATACTCCCCTGATAGTCGTAGTAGAGATGTAGTCTCAACAGACGTCAGCAGCACCGCTTTGCCGAGCTCCACAATCGGGAGCGCAGTGGCTGGTAGCAAGAGGGGCAGGACTCAACGCTGCTACTCAGAAAGCGGTAGCACCTCGCGCGACTCGCATAACGCTAGCAGGGGTAAAGCTGAGTTAAGAGAGCTGATTGACCAGGTCTTGGGGCCCTGCGTGGATCGACTGCGTATAACGTATCTCTGTAGTATCAATTGCCCCGACCCCAAGTTAGTACGCAGTAAGTAGCAGGTGCTACGTTAATTTGCAAATGTATTGACCTAAAGAATTGAGACTCTTGAGCTAAGATGTTGGCACGCTCGGAGTGCATGTCAGGAACCAGTCGACATGAGATCTCTTATCTAGCTTCACACCAAGTTCAAACGATTCGGCGAACAAAAACAGTGGAGCTATCAAGCCTCCGCGGTCTAGAGCAGCATATAGGCCTGGCACAGACTCGTGGGGTAGATTGCTAGGCCACTTTAGTTCGTCAACCCCGCCATTCCGGACGTCTTCGCGAGGTGACAGCACCCCGGGCATGCACGCCTCCTTACCCTCGCCCACCGCACTGCTGCAGGTCGACTCTGACACTGCCATATCGTACAGTCATCGGACAATGAAACCAAACTACAGGGTACGCTTTGCTTCGTCTCAACACGTCGCCCATGATCACTGCGCCCTATCCTTTGCGACACCAGGCATTCGCGCGAACGAGAAAAGCAGAAATGGATGCCGCGAATGCAAGCGACGACGGGTCAAGTGTGACGAGACATTCCCGGTTTGCCGGCGGTGCCAGCGCCGTAGCACGTTGTGCATCATGGATCCTAAGAAGCCGACATGGCAGCTCGAGCTGCCGGGCATTACGATGGTCCAAGTGCCCGACTCCACTCTGCTCCTAGGCGATCACGTCGACTCAAGGTTACTGCGGCAGTGGCTGGAAAGGACAAGTCAGGTTATGGTCCTCGACCCAGACCTGAATCCGCTAAGCTTCCCCATATTGAGCCTCCTCCCTGCCTGTCCTTGGCTGGCCTCTGTTTTACAAAGCATAAGTGCGGCTCATGAAAACAACTTCGATCCAGGGAAGTCCACAGCCTGCTTTGTCGAGAGAGGCCGTGCCCTGACCGCCTTTGCCCGTCAGCTTGAAGCTCCTAATCCTCCTCTCGCTCCAATGCTCCTCGGGGTCTTTCTTCTTGGGGTTTCATCAAGCTGGATCGAGTCCGACCCCTCCCAATACGGAGCCGAGCATTTGACAGGAGGCCGCGCCATCTTTGACATGCTGGTGGATGCGGAAAAGTCAAAGAGAGACCACATGGACTGGTTCGCCATCGGAACCTATGTGTATTGGGACATGGCTTGTTCTCTTCTCGTCGACTCTGCCAAATTGAAACCTCTTAACACGTCGAAGATCTATGCTGCCGTCTCCGATATGCGATGGTCTTACCATCCTATGGCCGGTCGTGCCATTGAGCTTTTGTACCTGCTATCTACCCTGGGCCGATACTGCCGGAGCTTCATCTCCTTTGGGGAAAGGGATCTTGAGTTAGAGCTGACAATTGAAGAACAACTGGTCCAATGGCTTTCACCTACCGAAGGTGAAGACCCCGAGCTGATGGCACTCAGTGAGGCATTCAGGGATCATGGCCTCATATTGCTCTATAGAATCTGCGGGCCTAGCCCTTCATCCACGGACAGGTTGTTAGAAGAAGAGATCAAGGAGCATAGGATAGTTGAGCTCGCATTGAAGGCTTATGACGCTCTCAGCAGGATACCTTCCTCGTCCACTCGTCACATCATGCTCCCTATTCCCCTTCTGACCGTCGGCTCCGAGCTTCGAGAGGAAGATGAACCGAAAAGAAAGGAAGTCATCGAGCGGTTTGGAGTTTTACGGTCCATGAACCGAACACCAGTAAATCTGTGGGCCATTGAAGTCCTTGAGGAGGTGTGGGAATATCGCAGAAAAGGCATACGAGCTTCATGGGTCGAGGTAATGCTTTGGAAAGGTTGGACATTTACTCTAGGCTGAGCGTACTTTGTATGATAGAATTGTAGGCTACATGTTCATATTCCCCTAACGCACATCCTCACAGATGTTGTAGTTATACGTACTGGTCGATCAAATGACTAGATCCATCATCTATCGTCACGAACGCTAATGACCTTGCATACAGTCCGACAGGCAGCAACTCTGTCTACAACTTCGCTTCACTCTCGTCGTCAGGGACGTATGCTTCGGCCTCTATCTCCAGATGGAGACCAGGTAAACCGACATACGGGATTCCAGTACACATCCAGACCGGGCGATGTGGCATTCGACGCTTGATCTCTTCGGTCATCTTGGCGAATTGAGCGTCCATGTCCACGTGGTACGATCTGAAGTTCACAACATGCCTCCATTCGCACTTTGGATTTGCGCTTTTGAGGGCCTGCATGACATTCTCGAACGCACGGAAGATCTGGGTGTCCGCATCTTCGGGAAGTTTACCATCCGGATGCCAGCCGGACTGGCCCGAGGTTCTGACGAAGTTTCCTGCCTGGCCGTTAGTCGCGATCATCGCGACATACAGTCTGATCAAAAGACGCAACAAATCCACTTACCAATTCTTACAGCTTGGGAGTAGCCCATGCGCTCCGTAGCATCAACTCCATAGCCAGGGTAGGTGGTAAATTGCGGCTTGATGGACATGACTTCGTTGATCCGTTCAAATGTTGTGTCATTCAAAGCCTCTCGTGAGAAAGCAATATATCATCAGAAGGAACGTGGAGGAACGATGGGAGGTGGAATTTCTAGCTTTCCGAAGCAGCAGGAGCGAGTACTTCGGATAGAAGTTCCTCGTGTCCGTAGCAATCGACCTTCCTCGCATCATAGCCGAATGTAGTAAGGCCGATCTAGCGTCCTTCTCCGCGCGCGCTGCCCCATCGCAACATATCCGCAACGGGCAACATCCGGCACTTCGGACGATATCACAAACCTAGCAATGTTTAACTCGGGACCGAATCGACTTCCCCTGCTGCAAGTTATCTCCAATTCCTCCTGCGATTAATCTCATTGCACCCACCTACCTATCTACCCAACCACCAACGCACCCAGAACATCAGTTCACCTTCAAACTATCATCTTTGAACAGACAATTCAACCAGCGTCAACACATCATGCCCAGCTCCACCCCCAATACCGACGGCAACGAGGATCCTACGCGTGTCGCTTACGGCCATTGGGAATCTTTTCCTTGGGCGCCGTTCCCAATGTACAACGGATCAAAGTCTGTCTTCTATCGGTCTAAGGACAACAAAGTTGCTATTGGTGCTATCCGAGAGAAAGGGGCGGACACAATGACGTGGCCGGAGGACGAATTTCTCTTCGTGACGCAAGGATGGATCAAGTTTCGGGTGCATGGCGGCGATTCCTTCACCCTGGAAAGAGGGCATGTGTTGGTGTTGAGGAAAGGGCAGACTTTTGACTTTGAGATGAGCGATGACTTTGCAAACATCGCGATTTTCATGTCTGAGACAGGGGTCACAATTGTCTGAGGGTGTGTGCACTGTGTTCGTATCCCACGTCCCTAGACAGTCTTCCTGTCTATTGAGATCTCAAGTTATCTCCTACCTGTACACGGTTCCATCTATCTCAGACTTGTCATCCAGACAGCAACGCTTGAATGCTTGAACTCTCATTCTTGATACATACATGTAGAGTGCACGTGCCGTGTAAAGCTGTCCAGATTATAGATGGCTATTGAGGCTTCGTGTTTCATAGACTAGTCCGTTCGATATGACCCAATACACTCTTGTCTGGCTGTGCCGATAATGCATTGTCCCTGTTTTAATTCCATCAGTCTCGATCCCTCATGTTGGTTATCTGACACTAGAAAAAATTCGGCCCGACTTTTGAGCCCAAACGCTTTAGACGCTCTTAGCTCTCCTTCCTCATTGGGCGATGTTGCGACCTCAGTCGCATGTCCTGGAGGGCCGTGCTTCGGTTCGCGGCCTACTAACCAAGCCTAGAGAGGTAAGACTGGGTTTCGAGCGTACCCCTGCTAGTAGTTAGGACACGCGGTTTAGGACCATGACAAGTGAACGGGATAGACTGATAGCTAGAAGGACTACGAAATTGATGCCCTATACTCCGTAGCGAGACCTGACTATCTCATACTCACACGGAAGAACATTACCTAGGGTATTCTTTATCAATGAATACTGTTCGTAGCCACGAGAGCGGGAACTAAGGCCTAGCCATACCGACTCCCCGCGCACATAAGTCTGCGGGGAATGCTTATATGTATCTGATGAAACCCCATGAATTCAGTGATTTCATCTCTCCTTATCACCTAACTTCGTCCTTCTGAATCCTATCTACCTCTCCACATCATGGCAATGTCTCCAATTGCCCCCTCACAGAGCACCGACAAGAACAAGATAGTCCGGGAGGACACGCAGCAACTAAGCGCTCTGGGTTACACCGAAGAATTGAATCGCAACAGATCTAACATTACGCTCCTGGCGCAAGCACTCATCATCTCAAATGTATGTTCGTTTCTTCACTTGCACCCCTCTCAGAATTAGAAGTCCCTAAGTACTCCATGTAGATTCCGTATGGCATCGGTGGACCGCTCTCGACTGTCGCAGCTGGCGGAGGTGAGTTTATAAGTCTGAGTACGGGACTCAATTGGCCGAAAGCTTACACAACCAGGCCAATTGTCACTATTTGTCGGCTGGATCGTAGTTACCATATTCTATGGCTGCGTAGCAATGTCACTCGCCGAATTGGCCTCCCGTTATCCAACGTCAGCAGGGCCATATTTCTGGACCTACCAGTT
The DNA here is from genome assembly GCA_010405375.1 of Lophiostoma macrostomum CBS 122681. Classification (NCBI taxonomy): domain Eukaryota; kingdom Fungi; phylum Ascomycota; class Dothideomycetes; order Pleosporales; family Lophiostomataceae; genus Lophiostoma; species Lophiostoma macrostomum. Next base: position 39,602 of record MU004377.1, on the reverse strand, counting down.
GGCCTCCCCAAAATACCGCAAATTCTTATCCTATGTCACTGGCTGGACCTGGGTGATTGGGAACTGGATGACAACAATGTCCGCACATTTTGGTCTCGCCAATTACATTTGTGCGACAGCCATTCTATACAAGCCGGACATCGAGTTCAAAACATGGCACATCACCTTGATCTTCGTCGCATTGATGATCATGAGTGTTACCATATCGACTCTTGGTAACCGCTTCTTACCTCTTATCGACACTTGCTCGGCCATCCTCATTGGAATCGCTATCCTGGCAACGTGCATCAGCTTTTGCATTCGCGCTGGTGCTGGACGGCACAGCCTATATGATACGTAAGTGTGGAAACTGTGTCCATCGTAGTTGTGCGTATAGCTAATGAAGATTCCTTGACAGATTCGCGCATTATGATACCACTTTATCTGGATGGGGAAAATTCTCATTCGCCGTGGGGCTCCTTCCTTCGGCATATACGCAAGTCAACCGAACCTTGTACTCTCGTCAGCTCCGCTAAACTTCAAACAGTTACAGCGGGATTGGCATGATCACTTCAATGGCCGAAGAAACAGGTGGTTCAGCAATCAGACTTCCGCAAGCAATTGTCTCTGTAGTGCCCGTATCTTTCGTTGCTGGCCTCTTCTTCGTAAGCCATCCCGTCCGCTCTCATGACGATTCGAGTTGACACATCATGCAGATTGTTCCGATATGCTACACGCTTCCACCTCTACCAGAACTCATCGACGCTCCCTTAGGACAAGGACTCGCATTCGTCTATGGCAGAGTCCTGGCGTCTAAGGCTGCGGGCCTTGTCCTCTGCTTGCTGACTGCTACCATCCTTGCCCTGAGCTGTATTTCAATCGTAACTGCCGTTACGCGTGTTACCTGGTCTTTCGCACGAGACCAAGGGTTCCCACTCTCTCGTTTCCTCGCCAAGGTCAATTCAAGGACGCAGACTCCATTGAATGCTGCTCTGTTTGGCTTTGCCATTCAAGCACCACTCGTATTCATTAGTTTGGGGTCGACATCCGCATTCAACTCCTTCATCGGTGTTTCTGTCGTTGGACTAGCAGTCTCCTACGCCATACCCATCGCTGTCTCCATTCTGAACAGACGTAAAGAAGTCATGACAGCTCAGTGGAATTGTGGAAAGATCGTCGGGCCAATTGTAAACGTAATTGCGGTTGTTTGGATAATGTTTCTGACGGTCCTGTTATCGATGCCAGCGTACATTCCTGTCACGCCAGAGAGCATGACGTATGCGTCTGTTGTTCTGGTGGGTTTCATGGCAATGGCCTTTCTCTGGTATATCATCCATGCACGTAAAGGTAAGTCTTCCTGCTAATTCCAAACACATCAATCACTGCAACTATGTTGACTCTGATACAGTTTACGAGGGGCCACCAGAGTCGGACAGCTTAGCACATGGGTTTTGAAGCGGTATTGTTGCTTATGTATGAGGCTACGATCGTGTGCTCAGAGTACTTTGGGTGTTCTTAGTCTGTATGTACACGCATCTTCAACGCAGAGTCCGTTAGCAGACTACATTGTCTGTACAAGGTCTATCGTTCAATATCTGCAAGTGCGAGTTCATATTTCAAGTGCTATAGACATAGAAGTGGTGATAATACCTTCCGTGTGCTATGTGAAAAGCTACAATCTTGTGCTTGGAGTGCTGGGAGCGCTTTTAGTCATCATGAGCATCCGTTCCATCTGTTCGAGGATTGTATTTTCGATATATATATCGTTCTGTGTACTCGATTGCGTTTCACGTATGAATCTTGCTCTTCAAATGCAAGTGATTAAAGCTAGGAAGCGGTGAAAATTCCTTGCGTGCGCCTCCTCAGAAACTGCTCCACAGTCTGAAGTTCAGCCTCATCTTCACCCCTCCCCTTCGCAGCTGCAGACATGGCTTTTAATTTTTTCATTGCTGATTGGTCGACAGGCTCGCCGTCACAAAAGTGTCCTTTGACAAAATTGCAGTATCCCATCAAGCCATTGACCTCTTTCGTCTTCCCCTTGGTCGCTGCTGACAAGGCTCACTCTGGCACGACGTATCGCGCTCGTGGACCTTCAGTAATCGTGTCATTATATGTGTCCACGACTTCCTGGAAGCTGAGCTCTTGAGAGACGGCCCATATGGTCTGCCCATCCCACTGTTCAGGATCGCAAAAAACGCCATGAACAGCATCACCATAGTCATCTGAAGCAGATGTCCACGGAGTCGTCTCTGGATTGCCGCCCATCGGAGGTAGCTTCAGCGTCAAATAGCCGTCCGTGTCAACAACCGTAGCGAAGCCGCCAAAGGCCTTTCCATAGACTTCCATAAAGAACACCTCCATTGCCCAGGCTGAATTGACATCGACCACTGATCGGAAGCCTGCATGGCGAGCATATTCAGAGATAGCCGCCTTATTGTCGAAAGACAGAATGGGCACGGCCCCGCCGGTGAGCTTCGATGCGTAAGGTAGGCCGGCAAACACGAAATACTTGATGCCTTGTTTAATCGCTGCATCGATGACTATCTTTCCCATTTCAAACTCTGGAGGTCCAATTTCTTGTTTGAAGTTTGCATCGTCTGAGTTCGTGTTCAGGAACAGACTCCAGCAGCCTTTGAAGGCGGATGCCAGCTCGTCGGCATTCCATGAATCGGCTTGGACGACTTCGGCACCTTGGTCGCGAATGCGTCGAGCGCGTTCAGTGGTTACGTCCCGTGTTGTCACGCGTACTCGGAATTTGGGGTCTTGTAGTAAGGAGCTTGCTACAGAGCCTCCAAACATGCCTGTCCCGCCAACGACGGCAACTGTCCGGATCCCTGGTGCACTCATTGTTTAATGATAAGAATTCAGGTTTCAGATTTCAGACAGCTTTCTACTTGCTCTGGCTCGAACAACGGCTTTCCATTTCATGCGTGATACACGAATGCGTTTTCTTATCGGACACTCCGATGACTTTTGGACTTTCCCAAATGGTGTCGGAACGCGAGGACTGCAATCAGTACCGGGAAGTATTGACTTACAAAAACATCATGTCACACAGATCCGCCTTGTGATTTCGGGGAGCCTCGCGTTTGCTCCGAACACGATGTGTGCCCCGCGTTTTCAGTTCTAAGCTAGCTCGCATTTTCTCCGAAATTGGTATGTACCCCACCCCAGCTTGTTTTTGTAAGCTCTAGCAGATAGCGTGCAATCGTCAATGCATTGTTGGGTCAGTAGACCTGCCAAGATCATCTGGTCCACTCGGTGCTTCGAGAAGAGGGAGTTCCTTCTGCCCTAGTCCGGATGGGCTACAATGACTGTTGTCTCTCCATTATTTCTGCCTTTCTGCACAGCCTTGCAAATATCGATCAATACTACAGCTGAATTTCGTCAAAAACAAGAGACCTTTTCGAAAACAACAACCATGCCAAAAATCACGATCCTTGGTGGCGGGTAAGTTTGATGTACCTGTCAACGTCTCCAGTGTTGAGAAACCGTCCAAAGATTTCATGCTGACTTATTGAAAACCAGGGTTACGGGAATGACGATAGCTAGCCAGCTACCTAGAGATTACGATGTTACGATAGTGGGCGAACACTTCGCCGGCGACGATTCCAAAGAATGGTCTAGTCCATGGGCAGGAGCAATATGGGTTGGTGTTCACCAATCCGGTCCACGCGAACAAGAGATGCAATTGATTGGGTTCAGAGGATTGTGGAGGCTCGCCCAAACCAATCCCGAGTCAAGTGCTCGTCGAATCGAAATGACAGAGATCATGGACAAGGGCACGAAAGAAGACGTTTGGTACGCTGGAAAGGTACCTGGCTTTCGATTTATGGACTCCAGTGAATTGCCCAAAGGAGCGATTTACGGAATGAAATATCAAACGATTGTCATCACACCCCAGAAGTTCCTCCCTTGGCTCAGAGCCAGACTTGAAGAGCAAGGCGTCAAGTTCATCCGAACTCGTGTGACTGCTTTGAGCCAACTTCGCGGTATGGGTCACGACGTCTTGGTGAATGCAACGGGATTCGGAGCCGAGAAGCTCGCAGATGTCAAGGAGCAAAAGATGAAATCTTGGAGACTCCAGACCATTGTAGTCAAGAACGACTCATTCAATCAACTGTTCATTCGGCGGACACCAACGAGTTACTCCACCGCTTTTGCACGTTTGGACGGGACCATCTACGTGGGCGGTGCGCTGTCGGAAGGAAACAGGGACTTAACAATTTCGGAGACAGACCGTGCCCAGGTATGTTCATGTTGTTCCCTGGTACATGACACTCACCCATACTAAATGTCGCTAGATTTGTAAACTTGCCCACGAAAATCAGCCTGATGTGTTTCCCTCTCCTGATCCGAAAGACTGGCCGATACTTTACGATCACATTGGCCTTTACCCTACACTTGATTATACCAGTGGAGGAGCTGGAGTTCGTTGTGAAAGGGAAAAGAAAGATGGACAGAACGTTGTGCATGCCTATGGCCAGAATGCGGGTGGATACGTTTACAGCTACGGGTTGGCAGGTGCTGTGAGAGACCTAGTTGAAGAGACACTTTACGAAGTCCCCCAGGCAGCCAAGCTATAAACTTTCAGCAATCTGAATATCTCTCTATAAACTTAGTCGTGGTTGAACATGGACTGTCCGTACTCAAGTCAGCTTCCACAGCCCAGTCATGTAGACGTATCAATGCGCGCAAATATCCTAGTGTATACACGCAAGTACACCTACGAAAAGTAGATCTTGGTGAATTCAAGATGTTCGTTGAAGCATCGTAGGCATCGTAGGCAACCAATGTCGCACCAGCTCGAGAACCACGGATGCTCACCCGCGGCAAGTGCACAATGATGGGTCGGACGGTTCGCTTGAAATCAAATCAGACTGTCCTAGACTTTACGTGATAATGCTAAAATGACCTCATAATCCGCCAGCAAGGCTCGGGTATATTAGAAATCTAGCTGTGGGGTTGGAGGGGCACCGATGGTTCGCCAAGGCACCAAGCGCCGGGTATGTCTCGCGTTTGAGACCCTTCTTCTTTCCTATTTCGTACTTGACGCGAATAAGTCTCCAGGTCAGCACGTCAGTCTAGTAGTCGCACCGTCTAATAAAGAGAAGACAAGACGCAAAAGCATGGCGAATAGTTTCAACGACGTCTACACCCACTTAACCGTGCGATTCCCGAAACACATTCACCATGTCTGACGGCCTTTCCCAGGAGCTTACGGCTCCCAATGGACGTAAATACACTCAGCCTCTGGGGCTTTTCATCAACAACGAGTGGCGAGCCGCAAAGTCAGGTGAAAAAATTACGACAGTGAACCCCACGTATGTGTTTGCAGCAATTCATTGGTGAAGCGCTTCTGATCAAAGTAGGAATGAAGAAGTAATTGCCAGCGTACACGCTGCTGGACGCGAGGACATCGACGAGGCTGTAAGTGCAGCACGGACCGCGTTCAATGGGGAATGGCGAGAGGTGAATCCCACTCAACGGGGTGCCCTTCTCAACAAATTTGCTGCCTTGGTAGAAGAGCATCGAGAAACGCTGGCAACTATTGAAACTTGGGACAACGGTAAATCAAAGTGGTCCTGGTATAATAGGCACATGCACGGAGCTAACGGCCTTGCAGGCAAGCCTTACTCAGACTCATATTCAGGCGATGTAGGGGAAGTGCTTGCTGTATTCCGGTACTATGCTGGCTACGCCGATAAGAACTTTGGCCAAGGTGAGCCTAAGAAGTGCAAATGAAAGCACATTGCTTGGGAATTACTGACAGCAACATGAAGTCATCGATACCAAACCATCTCAGCTATGTTACACGGTACTGGAACCAAAAGGAGTGTGCGCCCAAATTGTTCCATGGAATTATCCCCTCGGAATGTCTGCTTGGAAACTGGCCCCAGCTTTGGCTGCTGGAAATACTGTCATTCTGAAGGCTTCTGAGCAGACGCCATTGTCTATCCTCTATCTTGCCAACCTTTTCGTCGAGGCCGGTTTCCCCCCAGGGGTAGTCAACATCGTTAATGGCGACGGAAAGGTGGCTGGTGTCGCCCTGGCGTCCCATACAGATGTGAATAAGATTGCATTCACGGGGTCAACAGCGACCGGCCGAGAAATCATGAAAGCTGCTTCGTCGAACCTGAAGGATATTACTCTTGAGACAGGCAAGTAGAATAGTTTTACGATTTTTATATAGGCTATTGCTGACCGTTGTCTTCCTCTCCAACAGGTGGAAAATCTCCAGCCGTCATCTTCGACGATGCAGACTTGGATAATGCCGTTCAATGGAGCCACTACGGCATCATGGGTAATGCAGGTCAAATTTGCACAGCAACTAGCCGCATTCTCGTACAAGAGGGTATATATGACCGTTTCCTGAAAGCATTCGGCGAGAAGATCAAGGCCACGTCGATAGTAGGCGACCCTTTCGAGGAGAAAACGTACCAGGGTCCACAGGTAAGCAAGGCGCAGTATGACCGTATCCTATCATACGTAGAATCCGGAAAAGAGGAAGGCGCCGAGGTATACACGGGTGGCAAGCCTTCCACAGTCCTGGGAGGTAAAGGCTACTTCATCGAGCCTACCATTTTCACCAAAGTCACACCCAAGATGCGGATTTATCGAGAGGAAATCTTTGGGCCATTTGGAGTTGTCCTTTCCTTCAAGACTGAGGAGGAAGCTGTTAAGATCGCCAACGACACCGAATACGGATTAGGAGCGGCCGTTTTCACGAGAGATTTGTCTCGCGCTCACACTCTGGCAAAGAAAATCGAGTCTGGCAGTAAGTCTGATCATGAATTAGCAATCTGTACAAGCACTAATCGAATTTTTCCAGACGTGTGGATCAATAGTAACCAGTCTTCGGACGTCAGAGTACCTTTTGGTGGTATGAAACAATCGGGGATTGGACGTGAGAATGGTGAAGCTGGCATCAAGGCATATCTGACTAGTAAGTCAATCTATGTCAATCTGGCTGTTAAAGCCAGTCTGTAGGATTGCACACAAGTGGATAGAAGGCCTGGTGGCTGAAGTGCTTGGGAACTTCTTGGATTGATACAATGTTCTCCTTCCCAATGTGTTCACCCTGACAATACACTCTTCTTGACCATACGATTTTCCGCTTGACGTGATACCTTCGGAATCTTAACGTATTTTAAGCCTCACAAGTAGACATTGTGTGGATGATCGTTCGGCATCGAAATCCAAGATGATGACGCGATGAACATCGAACAGCCTTCCAAGGCAGCTGGTCCTACATGACCGGCGAAAAAGACCCAAAAACCACTAGCGGCATATGCAAGCTATGCAGGATATCTTCCTCATCAGAGATCCTTGCACGGCATTGAGGAGTTCCGGACTCCGCGGATGCGAGAGTTCAGGAACATATTGTTTCACTAGGTGCATGTCGCATGCACGCCAGAACCAGTAGTCACTCTCCTGAGTTTAGTGCGGGCTGTCTTGACTCCAAGCCTGGTCGTTGTTGTGCGGATCAACACGTCGATTACACTCCAGATACTTCTGAACCCAACATGGACGACTCCTATATATGTATCGTGAATCGAGAGACTCAACAATACCAATGTTGAGATTCCAGTCGGCTCATAATCATGGCCCAAGCTGTAGTTGTCCTTGCATTGGCAACACTACTTGCGGCTATCTATCGTTTCCTCATCTATCCTAGTCTATTATGCCCTATGGCTAGAATTCCCACGCTTTCTTTCACATCGCGCTTCTCTTCACTATCTCTACTGTGGTTGCAGTATTCCGGACAAGAGAATAGAACCATATATGAACTCCACAGACGAAAAGGCCCGATCATACGTTTGGCACCTAGAGTCCTAAGCCTCAACTGCTTCGAGGGAGGTTTAAAACAAGTCTACCTGGGTGGCTTCCCAAAGTCGGGTTTCTACCCACTGGGCTTCATCAATTATGGGTGAGCGAAGCAAACACAATTTCAATCAGCCACGGAATTCGCTGACTCGAGATCTAGCATTCTGCCAATGTTTGCAATGACAAACAACAAAGAGCATGGTGCCCGGAAGCGTGCTTTCGCAAACGTCTTCTCCAAATCGCACATCTTGTCTTCCGAGTCAGCGCGTGAGGTCACCAGGGCTATCATCTTCGATCGATTATTGCCGTTGATACACCAGAAGGCGACGAAGTCGGAAGCCGTGGACGTTATACCTCTGAATTATGCTTACTCGATGGACTCGTTCGTCAACTGGCAAGTTGGGATCGCATCCGGCTGCAATTTCATCCAGAACGAGGCCGAGAGAGACATGTACCTGACCGCCTTCTTCGACAGAGAACGGTACACATTCGAGGCGTGCCATATACCATTCATAACAACGATTCTGGAAAAGATAGGTATAAGATTGATTCCCAAGGAGGTAGATGAAGGCACCATCGATATTGAGAACTGGAATCTAGCCATGTGCGACAAGGCTGTCGCACTGCTCGGCACAAAAGACGACGTTCCCCCTCAAGACTTCCCTAGTGTTCTCGCCCAAGGATTGCGCGGCATGAGTAACATGGAAGACCTCTCCTCCATGGCCTCTGCAGAAAAGACATACCCAAATAGATTAGACATTGCTGGTGAGATGTTCTCCGACAGCTCGGCTGCACATGAGACGAGCGGAGTAACGCTGTCCTATCTGTTCTGGGAGCTCTCCAAGCGACCAGAGCTTCAAACCCAGCTCCGAACTGAGTTGCGCAGCCTCGATCCCCCTCTTCGTCTAGGCGACGGAGGGAAAGCGCTACCCAACGCAAAAGATGTTGTTCAACTGCCGCTACTGGACGCTTTGATCATGGAGACACTGCGACTCTATCCCGCGGTACCTGGAGGTCAACCTCGGGTCACGCCTGCTCCGAGCAACTCACTTGGCGGGTTTGATGGCATCCCCGGCGGAGTCGTGGTCCAATGCTCCGCGTATACGGTGCATCGCAACGAAGATGTCTTTCCCGATCCAGAAGCCTGGAAGCCAGAGCGCTGGCTTGAGGCAACGCCTGAACAACTCACCGCGATGCGGCGATGGTTCTGGGCCTTCGGGAGCGGACCTTCTATGTGTATCGGGAGTAATTTTTCGCTGTACTGTAAGTGCATCACCTGACCAGCCCTGGGCTCAGGTGCAGGGCAAACACGGCAGACACTGACCACGCACTCCTATAGCGATGAAATTCTGCATCACTGCCATCTACTCCAACTTTGCATCGACAATCCACGATCACGGTGACATGGAGCTGATGGACGCCTATCTGGCGGGCCCCAAGGGTGGCAGGTTGGAGCTTGTCTTTAGCGAGGCTCCTTGAAAGGCTACCGTAGAATGCACTAGAAATGCGGGGTTTTTGTCGATCGAAGGAGCCGCTCCCCAAGGGAACCAGGGTTCGCTCGGCTGATAACAAATACATTCCCGATCGGGCCAGAATGCGAGGCATCAGATCGCTGCAGCTCTAGTGGGCCTCACGACTCGTGATGTTGTTGGTCAGTCGGGGCCTCTTATCTAGCTCCGAAGCGATTCACTACCCCATGATCTCCTGTGAAATCTGTTATCAACGCGGGGAAAGGGCCCATTCGAACAAGAGCCTTATCATTGAAGCCCATTATCTGCCAAGAATTGCAAGTGCTCTCCTAGGTCCGTCATAGCTGAGCCCAGTCTACACGCGCCTCACGTACCCCCGCTCTGATCCAGTGACTTCGTGATGGACAGCTGCACATGGAGAGAATTCTCCATTCCTTCCATGACTTCAAACGAACTCTTGCACCATCGCCGACGTGTTACCAGCAGACATGAGTAGTAAATATCGTATCCGGTTCGCGCCTACGTTGATTCCATCTTTGCCAATCCCACCAACCCCAGTGTCGCCAGACAAATCGCCTGCATCACTTGGTCGAAGAGCACCCAAAAGTCGCCAAGGCTGCCATGAGTGCAAACGGCGGCGAGTCAAGTGCGACGAGACCTATCCAACATGTCTTCGATGCCAGCGAAGGGAAACCGTGTGCCGATCGATACCACGACCGCGACAGTGGCAATCAGAGCTATTGTGTATAAGCCCTCAAGACCCGGACGGTCTCAGTGTCAACAAACGACTGCTCCTTTACTGGTGCGAAAGAGCGTGCCATATCATGGGGCATGAGCCTGACATGAACCCCATGTCGTTCCCCATCATCCCGCTTCTACAAAAGTCGCCATCACTCATGCATGCATTGCAGAGTGTCTGCCTCGCATACGAGGGCTTTTTCATCGCGTCCGAGAACTATCTAAGAGAGCGAGGGAAGGCGATTGAGCTCATTCAATCAGAGCTCATGTCTATGCAGCAGAACCAAATCGTGGTGCAATTCCTCACGGTTTATCTACTAGGGCTGTCCTCGGCGTGGCTGGATGGGTATCAAAATGAATTCGGACGAGAACATATCCTTGGCGCTCGGGCCATTATAGGTATTCTTGTGGCGGGCACCGTCAAGGAAGATGACGATTTCACCCACTTTGCGGTCGGAGCCTATCTCTACTGGGATATGGCATCCTCATTCCTCTTCGAGCCGGATCAACAGAAGCCCTTGGACACGGTCGAGATGCATGCTGCCCTTCAAAAGCTTGGAAAAAGGATTCATCCCATTGTAGGCAATTCCATGGACTTACACCATCTTCTTGGCAACCTAGGACGATACTATAGGTTGGTTTTGGACACACGGAAAAGGGATACAGCACTAGAGGCCAAGATGGAAGAGCAGCTACTCACCTGGGATTCTTCTAGGGAACAGACGGATGAGTGGAAGATGCTCAATGGCTCGTACCGGCTTCATGGCCTGATTAGTCTCTACCGAATCTCCATTACCGTTCCAAATGATCAAGATGCACAGGGAGAAACCCCTTTGTTGCAAACAGAGTATAACAGTAAGACTCGGCTCCGGCTATATGCGTTGCAGATTCTGAAGAATGCATTGAGGATTCCGGAAGATAGCAGCTACACCATCGGACTAGCCATTCCGTTGCTCACCGCTGGGTCTGAGCTTACTTCAGACGACGAGCAGGAACGAGCTGAGGTGCGCAGTCGACTTAAAGCCATCTACTCTCTAAACCGGCTGCCCTCGAATGTGATGGCCATGAGCCTGTTACAAGAACTGTGGATTCTGCGTGACGCGGGGTCGGAGTTATCGTTACAGGAGCTCATGTTACACAAAGACATGCGTTTGATGATGGGCTAGACGCAAAAGCCAGCCTGCGGGACGAGAGTTTAGTCAACTTGCCGCAATTCTGTATACTATCCGATGATTTATGTAGAACGAGAAAGTTCCATATCTATTGATCTATCAACGTACTGGAGTTGTACGACATCTCATGAAATGGCACAATGCGATCGCTCATCATTGAGTCAGTAGATGACAGAAGAAGAAGTAGAAGTATCCAATCTACAACGTCGACCGTTCCACGACTGCTGGTGCGCAACGATAGAACTGCCTGAAGCCGCTCTGTATGACTTCCTGGGCCGTCTCACGCCACTTACCTAGCCCACCAAAATAGAACTTTGTCGCCTGTTTCTTGCCGGCAATGTTGGTGCCAAAGATCCAGCTCTCGGTCCGCTTGAACAGACTACCGTCTGTCAGACGATCACACAGCTGTCCCCATTCGCGTTCCGTATCTTCTGATAAGTCCAAAACAGCCTTCGTGCCCACCCTCCTTTTGGCTTCCGCGTCACCGATGGCTGCGCTAATAAAATCCACCTGGGACTCGATGGCCGGTGGGTTGTTGCAGAAAGGACCTTGGGGTCCAAGCACGGTGAAGAAGTTGGGGAAGCCAGAGACAGCGACACCTAGGAAGCTGGTACAGCCATCCTCCCAGTGCTCTTTTAATGACGCTCCTTTCTTCCCCGTTATCGACATGCGGATGTAGTTGCCATCGATGGCATCGAACCCGGTTGCGAAGATGAGAACATCCAGCGCATGCACGCTACCATCGGCCATCTGGATGCCGTCCGCGACAATTGATTCAATAGCATTCTCTCTGAGGTCCACCAATTTAACGTTGTCCCTATTGAAGATGTTGTAGTACCCCGAGTCGCAGAGGGGACGTCTTGCATAAAGGTCAGAAGGCTGGAGTTTCTTGGCTGTCTCTGGGTCTTTAACGATTTGGCCAATCTTCCTGCGGATAAATTTGGCAGCTTCCTCGTTTGCTTCTTCGGACGTGGTGATATCGCCAAACCCGCCAAACATGAAGTGGAAGCCATTCCCTCGGTCCCACAGCTCCTGGAAGATTCTTTCCCTCTCCTCAGATGACACGGACATGGTTGGTCTTGTGGACTCGACGAACCCGAACGCGGTGGCGGATTTGAACGCTTGGTCCCAAATATCGTCATAGTTTTCGTTGACCCATTTGCGGTATTCTGGTGATACAGGACGGTTGCCAGCTGGGACCGAGTATTGAGGGTGACGCTGAAAACTTATCAATTCACCGACTATAGGCGCGACTGCTGTCATGACCTGTGTACCAGTCGAGCCGTTGCCAATGATGCCCACACGCTTGCCGCTCAAGTCCAGATTAGGATTCCAGGAGGCGGTGTGTGTAAGTAAACCCTCGAAGTTATCAATCCCTGGAATATCGGGGTAGTTTGGTTTTGACAGCAAACCAAGTGCAGTAATTAGATAGCCAGCAGTGACCGCTCCTTTGGTGGTTTCCACGTGCCAGACCTGGGCTTCGTCATTCCAGCTAGCACCCAGCATGGTAGTGTTGAGCTGTAAGGTTTTTCGTAGTTGGTGCTTATCCACCATGCGATTGAGGTAGGCAAGGATCTCGGGTTGGCGAAGGTAATGATGCGTCCACGGACTTTCTCGTAGATCCTTGGTGTCCCATGAGTAACGGTATAGGTAACTCTCTGTGTCACTCATGGCTCCAGGGTAGCGATTCCAATACCAAGTTCCACCCACAGCGGGGGCAGTGTCGATGACCATAACCGTGAGACCAAGTTCCCTAAGCGTATATGCTTGGTATATTCCGCCAAACCCTGCGCCCACGACAAGGGCGTCAATGGTAGTGATGGACATGTTGGAAGGCGTTCAAAATTGGTGTCTGTAAAGATGGGAATTTTGAGGCGACCAAAGACAGAGAAAGCGAGGCGAAGAACTGCGGACAATCGAGGAAACAGAAGTGAATTATGCCTGGGTCGCGAACAAGTCGTATGCAAAATCTCGCGAGAACCTCGCGAAAACGCATCGTTCTGGAAAGTGAGATTAACCAACACGGACAGCAAATGTGTCTGGACCGCATCTCGCTTTTCCTCCCGAACTGGTAAGAGCATTCGAGATATGTATCGAACATGGTGGGTCGCCATTGCAGCTTGCGGGACAACGCGGGGGGGGCCACTGTAACCGCGATTCTGTCCGCATGAGGGGTAGGTGGAACTATGATGTGAACTGCAAAGAGTGTACAGAACGTACAGTACCTAGCGGCATGCTCCTTTGCCACTCTTTTAGTCCTGCCGCGCGATGTCGGAACCCGAGCTCGCCGGAGCCCATGCCGACCGTTTCCCTTCTAGGACAGAAAGCGAACCAATCGCTGCACATGTTGCCAAGCCAAGAGTACGAATGTTCAGTGAGACAGTGTCGTTTCGGTATCTTATTTTGCAGCCATCAAATGCATCCTCCTCTCGTCTTTCCCGACGACAGCTCGTCCACGCGTGCAACATGAGCTCTTCAAACTCCTTACCCGCTAGCGGGCCGATTCCTTTCTGGCGGACCGATCTCGGCGCACTCGATAACCATCGCTCGACAGAAGTACTACCGGATGTGAGTGATGTCGTCTGTATTGGAGCCGGTTATGCTGCAGCCGCATTTGTCACCCATCTGCAAGCTTTGAGCCCATCAGAGCATCCTTCGGTCACCGTACTAGAGGCTCGACAGCTATGTTCAGGAGCAACAGGAAGAAATGGTGGCCATCTCAAGCCGGATGCATACCAGCACATTGCTTCGATTGCCGCAAGTCATGGAATAGACGCTGCGGCCGAGTTGGCTGATTTTGAAGTGGCCAATGTCTATGCCGTCAGAGACTTCGTCGAGCGGGAGCACATTGATTGCGATTTCGCGTTGACGCGCGCAGTTGATGTTCAACTTGATACGGGTGTACATAATAGGATAAAGGCTGGATACGACAAGCTGATGGCAGCTGGTGTCCATGCAGCAAGGAATGTGCAATACTATGAAGGCCAGGCTGCTGAAGAGGTATGTAAGCAAGCACTCCTCTCTGAATGAACATGTTCAATTGACGTGAACAACAGATCTCAGGCGTCAAGAATGCGATAAGCGCATATTCATACCCAGCGGGTCATGTCTGGCCTTACAAACTCGTCCATCATATGTTTGCTAAAGCTGTCGCAAATGGAATCAATTTGCAAACGAACACACCCGTTACGTCAATTTCCGATAACCAAGACGCGCTTGGCCGCTGGACTGTGCACACTACACGAGGGAGCCTCAAAGCCAAAAAGGTCATTGTATTGACTAACGCTTACACATCCACGATACTGCCCGAGTACAAAGACAAGATCATACCCTACCGTGCCATATGCACTCGCATTGTTTCGCCAGTCAAACCTCCTAAACCGCTGCTCAACACTTACGCACTGCGCTTTGCGGAGTGGGATTTCGATTACCTCATCCCCAGAGCCGACGGAAGCATCATCGTAGGAGGCGCTCGGCGCGACTTCTACCATGACATCAGGCAGTGGTACGGGAGAACCGATGATGACAAGGTGATAGAACCGGCAGTACGTTACTTCGATGGCTATATGCAGCGCCATTTCGCTGGCTGGGAAAATACCGGAGCGTACACTGACAAAGTTTGGACTGGGAGTAAGTTCTTCTCTATACCAACCTCATCTCAAATAGTCCGCTTTGCTGATCTCTGGTAGTAATGGGCTACTCGGCCGACCGCCGCCCGCATGTAGGAAAGGTTCCAAACAAAGCCGGTGTATACGTAATGGCGGGGTTTACGGGACATGGCATGCCGCAAATCTTCCTTTGTGGCCAGGGGCTTGCTAAGATCGTGTTGGACGATATACCATTCAAAGATTCTGGCGTACCCAAGATTTTCGAGGAGACTGCTTCAAGGCTCGCCGACAACCGCAACCTAGTCTTAGATACATACCATAACGCCATGAACGCCATGAACGCCATGAACGCCATGAAAACAAGGGCTAAGATATAGAATATCTGACATAGAACATACATATAAGCTCTCTTTCACTCAGCATCTTCCTGTAGTCGGGTGAATCTCTGAGGAGATGCCAATATCAGTAGGAAGGTGCTGCAAAAGCCCTTGAGACCGACACAAACAAAACCACGCGTAATTGATCATATCCGAGCCATCGCTTTTCCGATACGTAAGTACGGTAACATCGTCTTTTTTGTTGTCATTGCGAACCCATCTACCCTATCCCTTCCAAGCCACACCATGTTATGCTACCTCTGAACTGTGAATTCCATCCCCATTCAACTTATACTTCTCTGCCGTCTTACAAGTCCTTCGAGGTAACAGCGTGACTTCGCCTTCTCTTTGATGGAACCCTCGTTACACTGTATCTGCACCAACCGAAATGTATCAATCAAAATAGTTCCTTGCATGGAAAGGCATAGATGTCATCCCATTTAGCTACCGAGCTTTACCAAACAGTTCGAAACACAAACGAGTGACATAAATCGCACCATTAATCTCTTCAGCATCCCGCACCCCCTCCCATCCTCGCATCCCTCCTGAGACCCTTCGTCTACTCCACGCCTCTGGCCTACAAACCATCCCCGCACCAGGTAGTCCCAGCGCAGCAGCGATAAGACCGGATCCTATTGTTCCAATTCTTCATGTCGCCCTTATTCTGACTGGGTCCAAAAGTGCCCGTATGAGTGCCCTGGCAAGAATAGTTTCTACACACCTCATTAGCTCCTTTCTCGTTTGAAGCAGCTGAAATGTATGCATCCATAAAACTTACTCCCAAAAGACACAGACAGTATTAAACGGCACAGATACAGATTTAATCTGATCGCTGAAGTTGGGCAGGCTCACTGTGAGCGGAAGATTCCGGTGTTAGTGATGATTACAGGATTTCTTGATTGGGAGTGGGATTGGGAGAACACGTACCGCAGTCTGCGGATCCTGATTGACGAGTCTCGCAAGTGGGTTGCAGATTGTAGGCATTGCAATAAGTGATTGACACCTGATCCACACGATTCTCGAGCTCCGACATTGCACGCTTGCTCATGCCAACATCAGAGTCGGGGAGGGCAGCCGCGGAGGTAAGTGCCATCAGAGCGGTGATGGTGGAAATGAGAGAGAGCTGCATTTTATTGACGGGGAGGTGTCGTGATTGGGCAAGTTGAAGTAGAGTGAAGAGTTTTTCAGAAACTGGAGGATGGTAGACTGAAGTAGACTGAGGCAGAGTGTCTTGTTTGTTGTGCTGTGTTCATGTCGGTACGCACTCTCGCTTTTATACCTTACGATTGCTCCATATGCAGGACTTTGACGACGCATTTGCGTCTACGGCCATAGATAATGTTTCTATTTTTTCATGCTTTCATGTTGCACCAAGACCATGTGACATAACATACTCGTCAACGAGCACATCGATTGGCACATCAAATATTCAGCGCTCGTATCCAGTCGTATCATCGTAGCATGCTTCAGCTCTGTACATGTGCAGCAAAGTTCTTTGGTGGACAGCCTGTTTCGCTTACTTAGCACGAAATAATCCGAAAGTGGTGTCTCGTGGGAGAAGCTGACAGCCACCCGCGCTGAGCCTTCAGCCTCAGGATAGTGACAAACACATTTCTCGTCGCAATATTTCCTAGTTGTGGATGAGTACAAATTAGCTGTGACTCGATTGAGATTCATTCATCGTGGAGCGGATGTGAACTTCATCTTCTGGAGGTGCTTCCCGTAAACGCAATGGTTCGATAGCAAGGATGTTCGTCAGCTAAGGCATTTAGGTTATTGCAATTATCTACCTTACCAAAAGGCCCAGCGATGTCTTTTGAGCATCGAAATCAGATCGAAGACGCGTCGGGACCCCAGACGTGGTGTGTCTCAGACTAGGTAGTAGAACCTCGAGCTTCTGCGATCCATTATTCGCCGGTCTCCCCCTATCGTCAAGCATCCGTAGTGACGAGCGATCTCCAGGTCTCGCTGATACTGGACATGTTGCAGTTCGGCCAATCTTTGTATGTGGGTCGCCACCTCCCATCCCATCACCCTCAACCTTCCACGTCCGGCAACTCCCTCAGCACAACGCACCGCTCAACCATCCTCTTCCAAACCCTCTTGCTCTCTTCATCTTCCTTCTCTTCCTCAGGACCCGATGTTCTATGAGCTCCAGTAAGCGTCATCGAATCACCAATGACCACGACCCCAATCTTCGCCCTCGTCATCACAACGTTCAGTCTGCGCATATCCGTCAAGAAACCCATCTCACCATGAAGATTGCTACGCACAGTCACGAAGATGATGATATCAGCTTCGCGCCCTTGAAACCCGTCGATGGACGCAACTTCGACGCCGGGAATTGCCGACTGGAGCAGATCTTTTTGCCGGTTATATGGTGTGAGGATAGCCATAGTCGCCTTCTTCGACGAGACGTGGGAAATCGTAGAGCTGGGAGATGGTGAAGCAGTGAGGAGTTTCACAGCACGTTTGCAAATGTCCACTTGGCCTGCGTTCGCCTTCGACTGCCTGCCAAGGTCCTCTGGTGTCGTGCACTCAATCCACACTAGCCTCTTATCATCTACTTCTGGCCATGGGAACTGGGACGCTGGGATCGGACGCGCATGATCAGCCACGGCAGTCTTCAGCTTTCCCTCATAGAACTCGGTTGAACTGAACTCGCAGATGGAACGATGCATGCGGTACTGCGTGTCTAGCATAACCTTCGCAACGCCTTTGCGTTCTGGCATATTGTAGTGTCGTTCGAAAAGCGAGACGTCAAAGCCGGTGAGAATCGCATTCTTCTGAACGGTAGCGCGAAGCTGTACGTGGTCTCCCACTAGGCTCGCACGCGAGCATCCTTTTACAAGCGGAATGAGGGTAGCAGGCTCAGTCTGCTGAGATGCTTCATCGACGAGTACAACATCAAATGCTTCCTTGCGAAGAAGGCCCAGTCCAGCGCCGGCACAGGTTGTGAAGATTAAGCGGGCCTCTTTGATACGCTTCTGGGCTGCACGACGAGCAGGGTTGTTGTTAGAGAGATCCTTGCCGACCATCGCATCGCATGTGTATTCCTTCAGATCCGGAGCCACTTTGCTAAACTGAACGGAGTGTTAGCAGGATATCTACACTCAAGCGCAATGATGACTGACCTGCGTCGCCACTCGAAGGGGTCTGACTCCGGACTTCTCTTTTCCTCCATCTGTAATGAACCTTCTCAGCAGATTGTCCACCGCATTGTGAGTCGGTGCCGTAACGAGAAACCTAGATTTGGGCAACGCCTCCAGAAGTTGGGTCAGTATCACAACTACAGTATGGGTCTTTCCGGTCCCAGGTGGCCCCCAAATAAAAGTGAGAGAATGCTTCATCGCAGCTTCAAGAGCGCTATTCTGGCTTTCATTGAGCGAGGAGTCAGGTGCGACTGGTAGATCAACACCAGGAAGATCGATTTGGTCCCTGTCTGAAAGACCTGCCACAAGCGCATAGATTAGACAGCAGACCTCGCGTTGGATGTAGAAATTAGTCACTGCATCAATCATAGTCTTGCTGGTCACGAAGGATCCACAGAGCGAAATGTTCCAGGAGCAGTCTTCGACATACGTCGGTGGTGGATGGAGACAGCGAAAGGATGCCGTGCCCGCGTCCGCTTTCAGTACAAGCGCATCCAGAGAAACAGGCCGTTTCAGCGGTGCATTCTGGGGTGGATTGGAGACCGTCAGACGGACATGATCTCCGACCTTTAATATACCACCCATGTTCGAGTCAATTCTTAGAGAGCAATTGACAATAGTGTATTCATCCTTGCGGTCATCGAGACACAGTCTCAAGGCTTCCTTTTCTGCTTTTTTATTGTTGGACGCTTCGTCAACATGATCCAAGGCAATACCGAATAGACACCTGACAAATTGACGGACGGCTAAGGGTCTTCCAACTAGCAGGCGGCTCGTCTCCGGTTCAAGGATCTCCAGGAGCAGATCAAGTGCAATCTCAGGTGATCTCACTGATAGAGCTACCAGCTCGACCAGCTCCGCAAAGTTCTGCAAAGTGATCTGTCTCAACTCCTGAAGGAGATGCATCAAAGGCTGGCGGATGAAACCCTGAAGCTCATTGGCAGCAAGGATTAGGCTGGACAGTAGAATCGGCCCAAGACGTACAAGATCATACTCCAGCTTCGTTTTATGCGACTTCCATGACTGCGACTGCAGAAACATTGGTAGCAGATACGTAGCCGATGGGAGGAGATTCAGCAATGTCAATACCAGGTGTTGGCGGCTCACCAGGCAAGAATTGCTCGCTTCCAAAGAGAGCAATTCCAAAAAGACGTCGCGAAGCAACATTTTTTCTTCGTGTGCGACCAGTAGATCAAGAATGGTTTGTAGATCCGTGGGTGAGTCAACTCGTCGTAGATGAGACAGATTACGGTCACGTGCCACTGCTGCCACACTTGGAGAGTAGAGATCCCAAGTAATAGCATCTAGCGTAGGTACCTTGTAATCTATATCCATTCGCTCGAAAAGTGGTAAAACCTCATCGGTGTTGATGTACTCGAGCCACTGGTCCAGGAACCTCATAGACTGTATATCTCGGTTGCTGATGACGTAGACCTCCTACGCGCTATTAGTAGTCTACACTAGTAGATTGGACGTAAGAGAACTTACCGCTCCAAGGACTCCTGCTCTATTGAGTCGTCCAAGATGTCGCTGTATGTCGCCACTGATTTTCTGGAGGGCCACCCTGACTCTACAGTCAAAGTTGGTTCCATCTTCCACACTATGTTCCTTCTGTCGACGGCGATCACCTTTGCTAATGACATTGCGATATGATGACTCATTGAACTGAGACCGGTTCAGATAGATCCACGTGTTCGCTCTTTTCTTTTCGTATAACTGCAAGGCGCTCTCGTCGCAATATAGCCGGTAGTCCACTTTCGTGGGTTTAACTTTGTAGCTAGGCGATTGGACACCTTGCGAGCGAGGCAAAGCAAACACCCGCACGTTGCTATCAACTTGCACTTCAGTGGCTCGTGGGATCTTACTGGGTAGGTAGATGGCTAGAGTGAGCCGTTCGTCTACGCTGAGAACGACCAGTTTCTTGTGAAACAGTTCCAGAGAGCGACAAACGGTGCTGTTGAACCTGCCCATCCGGTCCTTTGATGAACTGAAGACCGGCTTCCAATGAAGTCTTGCGTGATCTAATCCGAAGCGATGAAGCTCCTCTGCGGTTACAAGCTCCGACTGTAGAAGCCCATTTCGGATCAAGCTAGGAGCATCAGCTGAAGGAGGAAGGGAGCTCAAGATCCAGAGCTGTTGTTCGTCTGACAAGGCACTGAAGTCAAAGAGTTGAGCGAACTTCATGACGTCGTAGGAGTGCCTTCTACACCACTGAAGAGCAAGCTGGAACAGCTCAAACTCCGAAATGGCAAGCTTGTCACGGCTCAGAAGAAGTACTATGAATTCTGCATCTTGAGAGCCGTCGAAAGTATAACGACGATTCGTTGCATGCTCGATGATCTCAGTAGACGCCGTGTGCAGAACATCTAAAATGAAAGGTGGGGCGGATGTATCAGCTTCAGGAGGATCCTCAAGATCTTGTGGTACTTTAATACGATTCCCATCAACACATTGAGAGAATAGGCGGTTTAGCTGTTGGCATTGTGGGCTCATGGCGTTCCCAAGACGTGCCCACTTAAGGTAAAGGTTCTTCACCCGGCCCAGGGATGCATTGGCATACCGCGCGAAGTACTCGGCCCTGCCATCGTCGCTAATTGACTTGAATGAAGGTGGCTCCTTGACCCCAGGGTAGGCTGCTGGCTCTGAAACTGTCCTCGGAATGATGTCCGGGTCCCATGTCACGAAGACTGAACCAGCACGTTAGTCGAAAGATCAAGTTGTAGGTATGCAGAGAGAGTGAGAGCATCTTACACTTGTCGCCGTCAAGGTCTCCACCAGACATCAGATCTGCGCTTGGCCTCTTGCCTTGTGTTGAGAAGACTATGCAATCGGCAAGGTGGGACAACTCTGGCACGTCAACCGCTTTGAGCTTTTGTAGATCGCCAGGATGCAAGCATGGATTGCGTGTTACGAGAACTTCGGTATTGATGATGGTGCGCGGTTTGCCATCACCATCCGTCGTAATACGAACGAAGCATTCGCCTTCTTTCAGCTTCCCCACACGTCCTTGCTTACTGTGGGGATCGCATACTCCAAATACCAAACGGGACTTGGGAATCAAGATTCGGCATCGCTGTTCGTCTCGCTTGTTCAGCATGCGAGTGTACTCTTGCCTCACTAATCCCTGGGCCGTTGAAGAAATCGCTTCAAATCCTTTGAAGAGTAACTTCTCCGTCAGATCCATGCGATTTATGAACGAGAAAAATTGGAATGCTGCACGGACGTCGCCCTGGCTAACACTCTGGAGCCACTCGAGGTGTTGCTTTTGTTTCGAGAGAAGAACGTCTTGCGAGATGCCTAGTGCGTGGAGAAGGATTATTACTTCGTCATTCGGATGGCCGAAAGAATAAGGCTGCAATGAGTTAGATATGAATCATCGAGTGACATCGAGTACCAACCTTGGAGTAATCTACGACCGAGAAACTAAGATCAGAGGCGTCCTTGAATTTGCGCATGGATTCTCGGAATTGGACCTGAATCTGTCTTTGCAGCGTCGGGTCCACGGTCAATACGCCTTTATAACCACGGTATCGGATTTGGAACACGGATGGATGATAACGCAGTCCCCGATAGACTATGTTGCGATTCCGACATAGTTGCGCTGCTAGCTGCTGGGAGATAAGGCCACATCCATCTGTAAAGATGTAATCGTTGAATTGGACATCATCAATGTCTTCGCAGCGGTCTGGGGAGAGATCAAGAGCCATTTCAGCACTGGAAAATAGCAGTCCAATACGTTTCGCCTTCTTGTCAACCGACTTGAGCTTTGAAAAGCCGCCCATAGCCTCGATCTTCTTGGAGATGTCGCCTTTGGAACCAGCGTAGAGGAAGCATGACCGGGTTTTGAGCTGGCTGTTAGAGTGACCAAAGAAGTGATATTGTTGTCCATTGATCCTGAGACCGGTAGTAAGCATTCGGGTGATGTAATCACCATTCTCCTTCATTGTCGCGGGTCGCGGCTTGTCCCCAACCGTTGCCGTTGGCCATTGCAGCCGAAAGTCTGCAAATGAGATAAGAACCATCTTGTTGTACATCTCGCCTCGGGTGACCCGGTTGGGCGGCGGAGCATCGTAACGCAGCCCAATGTGTTGCTTCGAGCTTGATGACACTACGGAGACGAACTTGATAAGGCCGCCCGCGTTTGTATGTTGGGTTGAAGGCAAGTTAGGAACTGTGTAAGTCCACAAGGCATCGTCCGGATCTACCACGTCTTGAAGCGTTGCGCGGTATGTCTTTATGCCTGCCATGACAGAATGAAGTCCTTTTCTCACTCAAGTGGTCAATCCTGGAGACGGAAAGCTGGAGAGTGTTGGTGCTTTGAGAGACCCAAACATAGCTAGGAGAGCAGATATGAAGAAGGACGAGTATGCCAATCGTCCAAGGTGAAGGTGGTTGAGCTTCAGCCTTGCGCGGGGTCCACGCAGCCAATCTCCGGGGCAAACAAACAACGCCACGATGGCGTTTGAGCGGATAAGCAGAAATCCCACAGGCTTTCACCGCTCTGAGTGGAGCCCTGTCAAGATGTATAAAAGCCCACGCCAGGCCAAAAGAATCGTGGCAAACCAAACCTAACCACATGTGAAGGAAACCAGAAAAGTCGTAAAAATGGCAACGGACGCTGTGAGGCGCGACATGCGCAACATCTACATCATCGGTGCTCAGTGTACCGGAAAGACCACTCTCATCAATGCTCTTGAAGCCTCTTTCACCGAGAATCGCAGCAGGCTACCGCGAGGCGTGGCTGTCAAAGGATTGGATGGCGTAGCTCCGATCATCATTCGTGAGGTTGCCCGCACTGTGTTGCAGGACAAAGGCTTCCATCGAGACGATATCACATCGTCGCCGATTCGCGCACTTCAACTCCAGGAACACATCCTTGAAGCACAGCTCAGGGCCGAAACGGCCAGCGACAATCAGGCGATACCGTCCCGATACTTCTGCGATCGATCTGGACTGGACCCTATCATCTATGCGCGAGTATTCGTTGGCGAAGACGCGGCGGAGAAGATGCTGGCATCTCCAGCATGGGCAGAACTCGAGAGGAGAATGAAGGCAGGCATCGTCATACTGTGTGAGGCGGGATGCAAGTGGTTGGTGGACGACGGCACGAGGCTGATACCGACCGGGGACGAGGATTGGATGAAAATCGACAGAGCTTTCAGAGAGCTGCTGCACACCAGGGGCATTGTCTATACCGTCATCTCAAGAGATGTTGTCGACATGGCAGAGCGTGTTAAGTTAGTGAAGAGTGCAATGGAGGCTCGGGAAGGTGTGTAGAGGGCAGGACGGAGTAGAAGTCAGTGCCAAGACGGGATGACATAATCATCAGTTTTGTTTCCCTCCAGTTCACTGCTCATCCCATTCAAACATCACCACACCTGGGCATGTGCTTGAGACCCCCTCTGTCTGCCCTCATATCCACACGTCGCTGTTGAGTGACTGTGTCGTAGCGTACACTCAGCAAGCTGCGCGCCGATGTGCTTACGCGTCATCCTGTACCGTGCTGCCTCTTTCTTCTCTCGGAGAGCGACACATCGTTGATCAGTTGTTCCCGTGCAAACTCGTCATCTTCTTCGCGCTTGCTTCGAGTTCTGAGGTAGGGAACTCCCAAGATCCAATATGCGACGCAGCGAGGACTTTGTTCAAGCGACAAGAGTTAAGCCTCATCCGCATATACGTGTGAAAGCGTCGAAGCAACGCTAGTCAGCTGCCCAGCTCTCCTTCACGTATATGTCCCAATCCGGACGATTCTAATGTCCCAGCTTGTGCGACTACGGCCTCTTGAGGCCAAACGGGAGAGCCTATTCCTGGTGTCCGCCTGCAACGGCAGTGAGAAGCCTCGGTCAGACGATTGATGACGACGAACGCCGAGCATGACGCCATGGCTACAAAAAGCCCGTCGGACACTGGGGCTCAGTAAGACGCATACGCAGCGCTATGCTATCCTCGAACAGTAACAGCTAAGCTTTGCGGCTGCGCCTTCGCCGTTCGCTACCGTAAACAAGCTCATACAGGGGTCTCGCTGATCTGCTTGAAACATGCAGCTGAAAGCAACCGAAATCCCGAGTTCCAGCCCTTCCCGGCTACCAACTGCTACCCACAAATGAACCCGCGCGGGGGTTGTCGGCCATCAAGGTTTCTATACTGTGGGGCAGACAAGCCGCCCGACCGCTCTTTACGGCCACGCCTCTGTTCATCTCGCAAATCTGCCATGCTTCCAGCATCGCTTCCCTGACGCCGAGGCTTGGGAGAACCAAAGAGCAGCAGGCAGAGTCAACTGCAGTGGCATATCGCTGCTTCCAAGTACTGCCTCTCTTAGCTTTCCAGGGCTCATGGCTACCCGATCACAAGATAGCTGAGAACAAACGGTGTGCTAACAAAGGATTATCGTCTGGTAGGTTCCACGTGGTGTATATGATCATTACACTGTGTTTTTTCGACGACATCAGCCTTACATTGTAAGCGCTGTTGGCTTGGGGCTCCGAGAACTCATTCGTATCTTGCATCCATGCCTTGATCTCCCGGCCAAGAACCATCTCACACGACAGACGGCAAGCCCGATTCAACAAGGGACCACAAGCACACCCTCTAAATGCTAAATTTCGGCCAATGACAGAAAAGAGCTACCCTACCAAGAATTGGTGTAGTAACGGAGCCCGAGTAGGATTGGCTTGTGGGGATCCCTGCAAGAACAACTGCAATCTCAAACAGAAGGATCGGCACTTAATGTTCCCCTCTTTGCCATACAAGGGCAAGATGATATGACAAGGGCATTCTTCGTTGTCCGTCGTCATGGGTGTCTGACGCAGCACGGCGAAACTGCTCCGCTTCCGTACCTGCGCTCGCACCCCGTATCGTGCGAAGCATAGCCATCTCAGCACATTGTTGGAGTACTGGGCGTTCGACTTTCTCAGAGAAATGACGAAGCCTCCGAAATATCGGGACAAAGCAGACGTTGAACCTTCGCCGACTGCACAGTTCTTCTCAATGCCAATATGGGTCGTTCGGCGGTTTACAGCGACTTCACCGCCACCAATTCGATACTTGGAGGACAGCTTGGACGATATAAATCTCAAGACGATGCCTTGGACTTGAAACATACCAAGCCATCATTCCTACCGTCACACATTCCATTCATTATCCCAATATGCGTGCTACAATTTTGTCATTCGCTTCGGTGGCCCTCGCGGCGCGCCCATGGATGAGCCAACCTGATACTGGTATTGAAGGTCAACTTGGAAACATAACTGGACTACCAGACATAGATTCCCTGGTCGGAATTCCTGATTTCGAATGGGTCGCCCAGCGGGTGCTGAACATCTCCTCCTACACATACTATAGCAATGGCGCAGCTGGCGAATGGTCATACCGCAACAACCTGGAAGTTTTCCAACGATACGCCCTCCGTCCTCGAGTAGTGGTGGACACGACTGGTATTGAAAGCACTCTCCCTACCAAGATCCTCGGCTACAATTTCTCTGCGCCTTTCTTTATCGCACCAGCTGCGCGAGCTGGGTTTGCGCATCCAGAAGCCGAAGCAAATCTAGTCAATGGTGCCGCTGAAAGCAACATTCTCTACGTCCCGTCGCAGCACGGCACGCTCACAATGGCGCAAATTGGCGATGTGCACAAGAACACGTCCCAAGTGACCTTCCAGCAGAGTTACCCTCCCAACGACAACGACACCGAGGCTAAGGAGCTCTTCAAGCAAATTGAAGACGCTGGCAACAAAGCCATCTTCCTCACCGTCGACTCCGCTGCTGACGGAAACCGACACCGCGCTGCCCGCTACCAAGTTGGTACTTTGCCCAACTATGGTCCAAACGCCGTCCCAACTTCATACACCAAGATGACTTGGGAGATGTACCGCAAATGGCAAAACTTCACCTCCCTGCCCATCGTCCCCAAGGGTATCCAGACCGTCGACGACGCGCGCCTCGCGGTCCAGAACGGCGCCCCTGCCATCTATCTCTCCAACCATGGCGGTCGCCAAGTTGATACCTCTCGCGCGCCTTTGGAAGTTGCCATCAAGATCTATCAAGAGGCACCTGAGATCTTCAAGCAAGTCGAGGTCTACGCCGACGGTGGCGTGCGCTATGGCGCAGACATTGTCAAGCTCCTCGCCCTGGGTGTACACGCCGTCGGCATCGCGCGACCATTCATGTTCAGCAACGTCTATGGCGTCGATGGCGTGAAGCGCGCTGTCGAGATGTTCAAGCACGAGCTCGCGATTGACGCTTCCAACGTCGGTGTCGCTGATGTACACCAAATCTCTCCTGACATTGTTGATTGGAGCCAGCCTACCAACTACTGGTACTCTTAGACGACTGTCTACACCACTCTATCGAAAGAGTTTCATTGTACATACTTTTTCATTTCAAGATCCTGGGGAAGTGATAGACGGTTCTGCATGTATCTGGGACCTAGGGCACATAGATGGCTCTTGCATGACTGGCGTTGGCACATTTGGATTTAGCGATTGCTTTCAGCATCGTGCTGCACATAGACTGCATGACGGTACGCTGCACATAGAATATCAAAAGTCTCGGAGGCATTCATCACGACCCAGAACATGCAATGACTGCTCTTCCTATGCATCATGGAGAGTGTACTCCCACCGAATATCCCCAATTCAGCTTACCTCACTCACCGGATGCACATTTCTTATTCGATAAACAGCGCGCAGACAGACGCGCGTCGTGCCTCATACAGTTCTGCCTTGTCCATCTCGCCCATCTTACCTAATCCATCCTCTTACACACCTGCAATCTCTGCCTTCCTTTTCGCGCTTACGGTAGTACAAACTCTGAACCCATTCACCTGGCAGCCAAGCCAGCTCTTACAGTGGCTTGTACCACTGTAGTACCTAACGGCTGTGCCTGCGCATCCACGCATCGCATTGTACGAGTCCACGGCGCCCAGCACGCTTCATCGAGTCCACACCTGACGTCTCACAACAACCTCCAACGCTCCTCTAACCTCGCCGCACTCGCAAACATTTCCTCGCGTCGCGCGAAACTGAGTCTCGCTGCGTTGGTTCGCCGAAGTTCACTCGATTCGCGGTATCCGAGCGTTTCGAAAGCGACGATCGACGGGCGCGGTTTCGTGCGGAACGTGCGAGCGCATGACTCGTAATCGCTCCGATGCCATCGCGTCCGAATCCCAGATGGGACTTCTTATCCATGTCAATAGGGCATGGGTGCCAAAAGCGATGGAATCAGATGCACGCACGCTGCACGCATGGAGTGGGGCTTTTGATGAGCAGAGCAATGACGTATGAGCTGTGGGATCTTGCGATGGTCGCGATTCACTGCCGCCTGTGGAGTAGTATATACCATAGTGGTAGGTATCGGAGTACACCATACTCCGTACTGCTCATCAGTCTTGGGGAACAGCTGTGTTGTCGCTGGCCAAGGCTTTACGGTGCCGTCTTGCCGTGGCTGTTTTCATCTTCACGGATGTTCAGAATGGCAAGTTCAATGTGCGCTTCGAGAGGTGTGAGTGGATACGCTTCGTTCGCTACACGCAGACGCAACTCAGCTGCACCGCTGTGCGTGATACCGGTCACGCCTACCTCTCACTGCCATCATCTCAGCTCACAGCCAACGCAGCAACATCTGTCTCACGCAGTCATCTTTACTACCTCACTCCCTCACCCACACCGGTACCTTAAGTAGTAAGCACGGCGCCTGCCCTTAGCTTGCGCGTCCTCCTTTGGCTGGCGCCCGCATATTCGGCAAGATAAGCTTTGTCCAAGCGTAGCTTACTTCCCGAAAAGAGTCTGGTCGGAGCGCGTGAGAGGGCAATCATTGCCGTGCCGAGACGTCGGGAATAAGCTTAGAAACCATGCGGCTTGCAGGGGCGGGGGACTTGGCGAGGAGGCGATGGATGAGCGATGGATTGAGTGTCGCGATTATCAAACGTGAGTGATGCTGGGTTGTCCGAAGGCTTTGTTTATCGGTGCTTTCATAAAGATCCTCCCGCACCTGTAAGCAGCCAAGTGCGGGGCATGAGGTCTGAATATATAGGAACGCAGGCGTAGAGAAGAGTACGCCCAGCTTTCTCGCCGTAGTCTGCCTCACGGGTGTCATACTGGTGTATGCCCCCCCTCTAACAATTTCTATATAGAATTTAACAGTCCTGTAGCTATATAGCTAGATTCTAGGCCTCCTAATACAGCTCTAGGCTAGCTTGTAGCAAGAAATTCGAGTATTTCCTTATTCCAGGCCAGGTGGTGGCTGCGTACAGGTGCGGGAGGATCTTTATGAAAGCACAATAGATGTGTGGAATGGTGGGAGGTGGTGTGGGGTAGTTGGGGTGAGTAGATGGAGTTCCGATCTTGCGAGAACAGATACCCCGACTTACCGTACAGTATGATGGTCCATGTCTTAGTACGATCTGACAGCGATGACGCCATCCCTGGAAACCCAAAAAGACATCTGAGAGGCCATGGGAGTTAGGCTTGAAGCGTCACGTGATAAATTCAAGCCTCCGGCATCGAATAGCGCCGCGGCGCTTAGCATCAATCTTGTAGTGCTTGACTCTCACTCACAACAAACGAACACAATCTCAGAACCTCGACTGCACCGGATCTCGGCAAAGCAACAAGAAGACTGCCAGGGAAGATCGGCTACCAAGACCAGAGGCCAAGTCTTAGCCCTTGGCAAGAACAATGCCAAGTTAGAGTACTCTCCGCTGTCTCCTCGCTGCATCCGAAAGTAGAATATGTTTGTCAGTTGGTCTCCCAGGCCCACTTCTCCTCAGGGGTCGACTTGTCGGTCTCCATCTTCGGACAGTTACTTTTCGCTCACTGCCTTTCCAACTCGATCTTGAACGCCTTCGGGCTGACGCTGGTTGCCTTCCCAGTTGCATCAAGGGTGAACACAACCTGGTCGATCGAGTGCTGCCCGTACGGTGCTCCGTCTACCGAGAACCATGTTTGGCACGTTGAGAAGGGACCAGCATGAGTCTGAGCAGGTGGGGATTCAAAGACAGCGTGCCAAGCCACATTTTTCCCCTTTCCTGTGCGCTGCTCAAGGTTTGTTGGGAGCACTCGCAGGTTGTCCTTCGTGATCGGAAAGTCTTGGAGAAGAGAGTAGGCTTTCAGGAAATCCGAGCCGTTACTGATCCAGCGCTCGATTCCGAGACCGGGCAGGCCTACATCTGTCACGAAGGTCACTGAGGAGTTGAGGCCGTTCGTGGCTGTGTATGTGCCTGCATAAGCTGCATCTGCTTGTTCGCGAGCAACCTCCTCAACAGCTGGTAACAGCAAGTCGACGAGAGCTGCACGGAGCCAGTGGTATGAAGGGCCTAGCCCAGCCATCGCAGTGACGTATCCGATATTGTAGTCTGGAATGATACCAAGCGACGTATGGTATGTTCCAATGTCACCCGCTTTCGTGAAGATGTCAATAACACCTCTATTAGGAACGACGTCGGCTGCGCGGTGTATCTCCCACGGTCGCCCAATAGCTGCGTTGATGCTTGAGGTGAAGCTGGTTGGCTTCAGCCAGGCACGCGTGGTCCTCGCGTCCAGCAGCGTCGAGTTCAAGATCGATCTACCGATATTCGAAAGATCATTCAGCGACGAGTAGAGGCTGCCCATCGGGGCTCCTTCGCCCAGATCAAGATCCCACCAGCTCTGCGTCTTGTTGAAGGGTATTACCCCCTTCGCTTCATCGGGCGCGATCTTTGATGTGTGGGTCAGTCCCAAAGGGTCAACAAGTTTGGTTTTCAGGATCACGTCGAACGACTTTCCGGATATATCTTCGAGCGCGTAAGCCAGGAGCATGAATGCGGTATTACTGTATACCGGCGTCGTATCTGGGCGATACGTAGGCGGCCGCGTGTCCAGCGTTTTGAAGAAGGCTTCCCGGTCGCAGCTCATCGGTTCCCCAAGCTCGATACGACATGCTGGTTTCTCTTCAGGCTCTAGTGATGGGAGACCGAGTTTTTCAACGTGGGATTCTAAGACATCCCACGGTGCATGGAGTACTTTGCAAGTCAGTTCTGGTTTCCTCCCTGATGTGGTCACTCGATGGGTATTCGCTCACAGTCTCTAGGAACGCCTGCGACCTGACCAGCCAGCGCACCCAACGTGACATCCTCCCACTTCAAATACTCAGTCTCATCGTCTTCCCATTGTCTCCGATTTTGTAGTTCTGGAATGACATCCGTGACCGGAACATTCCAATGGCCGTCGCCGATCTCAGCGAACACCATATACACAGTGACTAGCTTCGAGATACTTCCGATACGGAACACTGAGTCGCCATCGACTTCCTTCACGCCCGACGAGTTGGATAGAGATGTGCCCCTGTGATAATACTCCAACAGCGGCTCCTTGCTATCGAGTGAAAACAACTGCACAGCGTACGCGGCCTCTGGGTTCAAAGGCCCATAGGACGAACTGCCCTTCGCGAAGCCAGCATCATACACTGACCTAATTTCCGCCAAGGCGTTCTGCAAAGTGTTGGAAGCCGCGAGGTTCGTTGGCGGTGGAAAGACGGCACCATATAATGGGCAGAAAGAGCGTGTCGCGCTGGAGAACGCGAAAGGCGATACCGCTGCGAGAATCTCCTGCCACATGCTGTGTTGTCGAGGAATTTTGGGGCCTTGTCGTGTATACACTGCCTTGCCGACTTCCTCGTTTTATACCTGACACTAGAATCCTGCGATGCGCACGCAAAACGGAGCGCGAATGTAGTCAACAACGGCAGCCTGAAATCTGCACGACTTCGATCGCGTAATTGCTCGGTTCGACGGTATGCGTCCGCTCTCGGCTGTTGATGACTAAAACGAATTGCTTGTTTGACCACTGTAACGCGCGTCGCAAACCCAAGTCAAGAGACTTGAAGACGTCCGATTATGAGCGATAGATCGCATATATACCTTGATCCACAGTTCTGATGGTTTCATCGCGCGGATGCGGGGTTGAAACGAATTGATGAGTGATTCCAGATATCGTATGTTGCTAACTAGTTTGAGCGGTGTGCATTGTTACCCGGCTACGAGGATCGACTGGGGCATTATGATGTTCGTTTAATGCCACTGATGTCGCGACGAAATAGGCAACAGACTATCAAGATGGACTGGAAACATCTTAGTAGATCCGGGTAACAAAATCTGGAGCTGCAAAATCGCCGTTCACGATAGCATTGTTGATTTAGACCTGGTGACGAGGTGATTTCCCACATCTCTAATGACACGATTTGCAATCTTGTTTTGTTCGTACGGTGTTATCTTATTTCTGGCAAATCGCCCGGCTCGTTCGTGTAACCTTCATCAAGTCGTCATGCAACTGTTTCGCGATAGCCTAAATACTATTACGCATATCAAAACATCGTTGGGAAGATATAGCAATAGCGAAGGGGATTTAGTGATGCTCGTAGATTTGTCAGAGACGTAAGGAGAATATCAAAAAACTATGTCTCGGGAACCGCAAGAAACCCGGTCCATAGTAACGATTGACACTTTGTCCAAGCAGAACAAGTTTCGTAAAACAAATTATTTTCGCTCTTCGCAGATGCTCTAGGTCTCTAGCACTATTACCAGGTTCGAATTCACTGCTTTGAGTGTAAATAAGAAAATCGATACGCAGAAGCTTTGCTTCGAAATGGTAGAAAGGGAACAAATGTAATCTTTCAGAAAGACACTCACCAACTCATTCATTCAACTTGACCACATTGCAGGAACTCGGCTTGCGTCGGCGTCGCAACGTGGAACATTCACGTGGGGAGCAAACGCATCCCTTACTTAGATCGAATACCTTCTCTACGCCGATATAGTACCTCACATTTTTCTGACCACATCTTCTCACCAACGTATTCCACCTCAATATCGTCACACAACTTTCATCGACGCCAAATACAGCCTGAGTTCAAGCAAACATAACTACATCCACTACAACATCAGCATCATCCACATCAACAATGAAGCTCACCGGCATCCTCATCACCGCCTTTCTCGGCTTTACACTCGCCGCCCCTTCGAGCCCGCATGTAGCTACCGACGTCCTCAATGCTCGTGGTGAGAACGTCGCAGCCGCTTGTCCTCCGTGTGATGGCTGGTACCAGGATTGCATTCGCGTAAGAACTTCACATCTACTGAACACGGAAAGAGTCATCGACGCTGACTGCAATATAGCAAGGCCAAGATAATTGTCGTCGCATTGTGTGCATCAAGAGTGATGTGGTATGTTGCATTTTGCATGTCGCTGTCGACCATGTATGTGTTGTGGAGGGAAAGGGCTAATTGTGAGAATAGTGCAAGCAGTGCGGATACTGCGATAACGGAAAGGCCTAGCGCGGCTCCAATGCTCAGGGGAAGATTCGTTCGTCATGAGTCTCTGGGGTTGGCTTAACGATTGTATTGGTCTCTGGCAACAAGCGGGTGCTTAGCATGGGCGATCGAATGATCCAATCTTGTGCAAATGTAACATCCGGCGAAGTAAAGGCAATAGCATTCAAATATATGCCGACATGGTGACCGCTGCTAGAAGATCGTGATATAGAGATGGTATGCACACGCTGTGCAATGGCATGCTATGCGATGCTTTCGTAAGATCATAGGCAGGGTATGCCAGTAACAGAACGAAAATAATTTCGTGATGAACAGACCCACTCCTAAACGCCCCATGTCCTCCGTGCACATAAAACAAACAACAAAAGACTTACAGTCTCCTCTGCGTACCGACCAACACTTCTTGAGCAATCAGCTGAATATAGTCTTTGCCCTCTTCAGACTCGGTTCGCTTTTCTTTTCGGTGTCCCAGAACTTCAAGTATTTCAACGGGCCCAGTGTCCATTGTGCCGCATCATCCAATGCACTATTAAGAATCCAAGTAGCGGCGAACGTTACGGCAACGGATAGCAATGCAGCGATCCAATAAATCCAAAATTTGGGATTGCCAGGCGAAAACTGATCCTGCATGCTGAACAGCGATGACGTATATGCTAGCGGAATGTATAATAGTGCCAGGAGATTGAGGCGCTTCACTCGTTTCGCTTCTTCCAGATTTTGACGATTGCCTGCTATGGACGCAAGACCTGTCATGGCTTGCATGAGCGTATCGGCGCGCTGCTTGAGGATCCTGAGTCGGAAGTAGATGTACTGAAAGTCTTTGCTGCAATCCTTCCAGTTGTGGTAGGATTTGAATTCAAGCGCTTCGATGGGGTAGCCGAGACTGAGGAGCGTGTCTTCGATGTCGTCGCTGTAGTTGCCGCAGCGGCGACTGATAGTTTGCAGATTCCGCCATTGGTCTTGCTCGTCCACCCACGCTGTAGTAAGGCGGAGTTCGAGTGAGGGCAGCATCGCTTTGATGTAGTCGATCAGTTGGAGGTAGTGTGCAGCGACGATTTTCTTGAGGAAGATTGTAGATGAGAAGGGCTGAGCCCAATCGGCTTCGTCAATCAGGTCAGACCGATGTTCCAGATAATGACACATGTCCTCCAGCATTGAGTCATGCGGGTGCCGTGGCATGATGCGTGCTTTCTCGGGTCCCGGTGGGGGAACAAAATCAACATAGCCGTCTTGAAACGCCGTGTTGTTGAAGATTTGGGGATATGGAACTGGGTTTGGCTTGAGTTCTGAAAGCTGTGGGTCACATAGTATCACCACTGCGATGGCACGGTCAGCTCATGAAAAATAAGAGCGGGGCTTTCATACCATCCCAGCCTGTATTAGTAGTCTCCCGACTCCACCAGCCTATCTTGCGTCTGAGGATACCTGTCGTAGATCCACGGGGTCCATCTTGAGTTCTCGAGGCAGTCATACCGACGTGTCGCCCAGTCCGCTTGCAGAAGAATGGCTTGTTGTCTAGTGCTTTGCTGAATTGACGCAGCTCACAGTATTGGAGATGGAAAGACTTTTGAGGGTCAAGAAGTGATGGCTGGGGCAGCGCATCGCTCGTCGGGGTGAAGTCGTTGCTCCATACGCAAGTGCGCTCTTGCCGTTGGAAGAACGATGGATCCATAAAGAAGTGACCACCCATGACTGCGACATAGTCTTGAGCCAGGCCTTCCATGATATAGATTCGTCTCTTTGCTTCAGTAGTGTTGATTCCGGCGAAATGTGATCGCAAGTCCTGAGGTCCTGTCGGACTTTCAAAAACGCGTCTACTGAAAATGGGCTGCCCGACGGCGGGGCTCTCCAGGAGTACAACCTTTGCATTTCCGGGTTTCAATGGATTGTTCTTGTTCGCAGGGTCTGGCTTCTTCAAGCTCGGATTTGAGGCACTCAATGCTTCGAGATACTCTTGATATGGCCCTGAACTGTGTGAGTGGCAATAGCAGCCTTGCGCAATCACAGCCTACCTTTCTCACACAACCAAGAGCCAACAAACTTCTCAGTTTGGTCTTCTCGAGGATCTGGTGGAGCAACTCGGGCCTTCTTAGTCTTCGCAACGGACCGCTTCTCCGAGCTCCCGTTCGCCGCGCCATTCGTGCCCGTCATCTTTTTTGCGCCAGGGAACCTCGCGCACGCACCCCGCAACCTCGCCTCCTGACCCAACCACCCGAACCTTGTCGATAGCCCAGATAGTACTTGTTAGCACGCCAATGGAGCTTGGGAGTATCTGTCCTAGAACTACTGCAGACGAACGAAGAGGATAAGCGGCATCCAAACCCCGGAGAGTAGAATCGAGGTGGA
Source organism: Lophiostoma macrostomum CBS 122681 (assembly GCA_010405375.1). NCBI lineage: Eukaryota > Fungi > Ascomycota > Dothideomycetes > Pleosporales > Lophiostomataceae > Lophiostoma > Lophiostoma macrostomum. Next base: position 4,633 of record MU004377.1, on the reverse strand, counting down.
AAGCTGGCCGTTGGGAAAGTTTGCGTTTTCAAGCGCTTGCGGCTCTGTGAGAGGTTGAGCATGTTGGGGGCTGAAAGCTAAGAGGCCGGCCAGAACAGCCACGTCATCCGTGCATCGAAGACGGTGCACAATACAAATGCCTCATCGCTTTCGATTGCTTGCAGATAAGTAAATCTAACGACGAGCCGAGGAACTTTCGGGCTGTGCACTAATGAGCTACCTTGAAGTGGACGATTGTTGTCGGAGCGGGGTCTAGTCGCATCGTCGTTTACCCCAGGTTCATCCGTGGCCTCATGCAGCAAGTGTGCAAAAATGTTGTTTCAAAGAAATCTGGCTGTTAGCCTCGACCGATGAGCGTTCCATGATGCGACCTCTGGAGCACCCGAGTCGACTGGAAGCTTTGCTCAAGTGTCACGTGTCTGCCACATGACTCTCGAGGTCTTTCATTGCAGCTGGACGGTGCGAAAGCAAATTGAAGGGCGAAAAGAATCACAGGTCAAGATGAAAGTCTGTCTTCATGTTCACGATGTGCCCATTGAGCATGAAATGATTTTGCATACCTGTTGTTGGCCTCAAAAAAGGTATACGATACACGATCTCGGATTTTGGGCGCGGGCGCGGGCGCATTAGGAATTCCTACTGCGCAAAGACCAGCGACACCAATCCATCGTTCTCCCAACTTTCAGTGAGCTCGAAATCGAACAGTCACGACAGCTGGTACTGGATTTGTGCTTGTGTTCCCGTCGGTTTCGAATCGGGAATTCCGTCAAAATCCCATGAGGAAGAACAAGATGTCCCTCCGGGTCTTTAAACGAGTGGATTGACATGATCAGAAGACGTCAAAATTCGTGTTGACTGACTGAAAGATTGTTCGAGGACGCGTGAAAAGAACAAGATAGCCAGACTGAGGGGACTGGCGCGACGTAGTAAAGCGACAGAGAATTCTTGGTGCAATGACCGATTCCACGAAAGTTATCCCTATTTGAATCTAGTAGTGTTTCTCTCCGATCGGAAACATGTATGACCCCGCAGCTAGTCAGAAGAGCATATAATGCTTCGACTGCTGAGTCCGCACAGTGCTCTCAATGGTGACACGGTGCTGACTGAACAGCGGTTAACTTAGCAGTTGACGGCCAATGCTCGCACCTCTCCCAGGCATCCTTATTTGCCCAAGCAGAACTTTGAACATCATCACCCGTATGATTTGTGTCATCCACAGTCTGTTCGATGTCGACGCGCACGTGTATGCGACTGAGCTCAACGTGAAAGTCTGAACTGTCACACTCGATGAATCGCTCCTGTGACTCGTATGCAGGTGTGCGTTTGACAGGATCGGACGAGGGCTCCGCGGAAATCTTGCCCCACCTACGAGAGACCGCCAGGCGGGCATTCGACACGTGTGAGACAAGTTCCTTTCCAGTTCTCCGTATCAAGCGCGGTAGCGAGAGCATACATGCTACAGTAATCCCTAAGGAAATCTCGGCGTACACACACAAAGCCTCGAACGCGAGATGATATGAGATATCCTGAGCTTTCGGTGCATAGTTAACGAAGGCCCGGAAGCCAAAGTAGATTCGACCAATCGAAGCGGCGCTGGCACTACCCAACAGGATATCAGTGAGTGGTTCGTACTACGCAACGAGTCACGGCAATGTTGAAGAGATATCTTGCTCACAGTATACCAGTTCCAAACAAAGCCAGAACCCTGAATTTCTGCTTGGTAGGGATTTGTAGATTCCACAACGCTTTCGCAGGAAGCACCAACGTCAGAAAGTCTGAGACTGTGTTGATCATTCCTGACGACGGGATGTACCATTCATTGGAAACGCAGTGTCCACCAGGCAGCAATTTGTTCCAGATCTTCTCGCGCGGTACGCATCGAAAAATTGTGGCCATGAAACTAGCAAAATAAAAACAGAAGTTGAAGACCATGCTACCCCAGGCCTCGTAGTACATGAACTTGTTGAATGGGCGACTTGGAGCAAATATCTTGACATACCCGAGCAATATAGCGGCCTTCACGAAGAAGATGCAAGGGTCGTAGACGAGTTGAAAAGTGTTGAACCACTATACCGTACACCATTTCTCAGCGCCGAGACATCTTCGAAGGTCATGAAGTTTTGTCGGTAATAGATGGGCAAAACGCGATGACTCACATAGAGAAGGCTGAAAAACGTTTTCAGTTCAATATCCCACATGTGCAGTGTAGCTCCATAATTGAGTGCGACCCTTCCTAGCACTACCAGGGCTAAGAAGAGAAGCTGGTTGGCATTGTAAATTAGCGATTGACTATGAGACAGTTCTGGGGTGCATACAAAACCAAGGAGCAAAAAGCCTTGTAGTATGTTAGAAGTGCGCGTACCATGGGAGCTTGGCTACTCACAGTCTGCTAGATTGAACTTTCTCGTTATGAACAAACGCGAATAGTAATGCAATATGATGCAGGTTCCCGAGGTCGCTAGACTTAGCGACACGGCGATAGTCCACAATGTCGTCGGTGCTTCGCCATTTGACAAGACCAAGTTTGTCCCAGGAGGCGGAGGTCCTGCAGGACCTTTCAAGAGACTCTTAGCATCCGTCATATCAAATACGGAAACTTCGCGTCCGGAAATGGGCGTTTGGACGTTCAATACCGAAGCAACTCCCTTAGGTGTAGCGTGAAGTCACAGTCTTATATTAACTCAACACAGGTGTGTCAAAGACCGAATGGCCAATATGAACGGGGATACGTCGCTCTTAGGTCCCTGGTGCCCTCTCCTCGGTGTTCGTGTGTACATTCAGCAATGATCTAACATGCCCCCCTTCACAGGATGAAGGCAGCCAGCAGATTGCATATGGGGAACCAGTCAGCCGGATGCCAAAAGCGTATATGGTTGGTCTTTATGACTGCGGAAGTGAACATCCTAGGTCCTCATACTTTTCTCGTCACTATTCTGTGCCACCTGCATATATGAGACGCTATGACACAGCCTGCTCATTTAAGGATTCGTTCTGAGACTGCTTTCCACCACAGCACTTTCTGAGAGCACAATCCTGTTCAGCTCTATGTGTGGGCGAGGTCTATTCGTTGCAAGCTTCCAATGTCAACAACTTCCACAGTTTTCGCTATTGACTATTCTGATTCCGCCGGTTCACGATTGGACTAGGTTCCGATGGACCCGTTTGGTCCTTAACTCGAAGGATTGTCAAAGGTTGCGTACAAAAGAAGCAATGATCGGAGCGGAAGCCCCGTGCTAGCATCAATGTCGCCATTCTGCTCAGATTTAAGCTCGACTACGCCTCATTGCCTAGGAAAACCATGCAGGATGTCCGACGGCGAAGCAGGTGCTTCACCTTCAAGGTTGTGTGTATCTACCTGCATTTCAACAGGGACTGGCCTTTGCTTGAGTCCGACCACTGGAGGCTTCTGTTTTGTTGAGTAACTATATTATCTTTTGGCCTTTAGGATCAAGTTCTAGTTGTGATAGTTGTAAGGCATCACTTACGCATGAGAGAAAGTGATTATTTTCGAACGTGACGGATGGCTCGTCAATTATAGAAGTGACTATGGGTTCGTCAATCATAGGAGGGACTATGGGTTTGTGCCAAAGCTGGTCTGAGATCAATCTACGTCCCACCATGTCATGTCATATCACCGGCCCGCCCCGAAGGTCGAATTAATAGCACCACTCAGCGATGGGGGGTTCGCTTAATGCATGGGAAGGCTTGCAAATTGCCGGAGTCACCAATGATATCAGGCGATCAACCCACCGAGACATGGAAGCGAGCCTGTGAAGAATCTTGCTATGATGTATGCGCCCAGATGGAATAGGAAGTACTGGAGAACCGGAGATAAGCCCGCATCATAGGCGCCCAGAAGGCAAGGACTGGTCAGCGGTTGTCTGTCGTCTCTGTTGCGGCCAATCTCCGGAACTTATTGGAGATACACATAGGCCGGAATTACTGCGTCTTGTTGTCGCATCGACGCGGGTCGAAATAGAGCCTGTAACTACTGCTCTAGTTAATATTATGCCTATTATAAAGCCTAACTCATTAAAATTATAGATATCTTCGTTAAGGATGCTATGCTTAGCCTTTATATTCTCTACAAGCTAGAACTAGTCTTATATAACTGCAGGATCCTTATAGAGGGCTCTCTAGTAGTTGTACTTTCAATTAAACTTAACTTTAAGCTCTAGCCGGCGCCTAATAAAGGTTATAGCCTAGTTCTATCTAACAGGGTTATAGTAACGCTTAGCTAGCAAAGAGTTAGCTATATCTTTTATAGTAGCGAGCTAGAGTAGAAATCCTCGCTTGTCTAGATTAAGTATATACTAGATAATTACCTTCTCTTCTATCTTTAGTAGCTTTATTAAGTTAGATATATAATTATATTAAAAGGTAGTTCTAGTATATCTAGCGTCTAGTATACTTTAAGAAATATCATAGATAGCTATAGCGCGTCGCTAACTTAGTGTTGCATCTTATTTAATAGCCTGAATTGCGAGCTATATACGCGCTTCTTTTAATTCTAGTAAAGTCTATTATTATTAAAGTATCGCGTGTTACTATAAATTACTATAAATTTTGGTAGGGTCTTGGTAGAGTAGCTAGCTTGCCTATATAGCTAGCTCGCCTATAAGGTATATTAACC